>QAOC01045190.1:75687-103762 GCA_003255005.1 Begonia fuchsioides
CTGTGTTGCTTACCAGTCAAACAGTGAGTGCATAAATCAAGCACTGTATTCTTTAATCCTAGTATAATCTGCTTCTGAGAAAGCTTCTTCATACCAGTCTTGCTCATGTGCCCAAGTCGCATGTGCCATAATTGAGCAGAAGAATCATCCACCACATTCATTTCTTCTTTATAGGACATAGCTTCCATTATGTAGAGAGAATTTTGTTTCTTTCCTCTAGCGACCACCATTGAACCCTTTGTAAGCTTCCACTTGCCTTCACCAAAGTGGCAATGATATTGTTCGTCATCAAGAACACCAGTGGAGATTAAATTTAGACGAATATCAGGAACATATCTCACATTCTTCAAACGAATTCGATATTCGACATCAGTATTCATGTAGACATCACCGATGCCTACGATTCTGCATTCTGCACTGTTCCTCATCTTCACATAACCAAAATCACCATGGCTGTATGTAGAGAATACATCACGTTGAGATGTAACATGATACGAAGCACCAGAATCAACTACCCAACGTGAATCTTGACATGTGAGATTAACACTAATATTATCATCACAGATAATAGTCACATCTCCATCTACAGTCGCTGTAGTGTTGGCTTGGCATCGTCTGCCAAATTTTCACCTTTCTGATTTTGTTTTTGTTCTCTCAACCATTTTCTGCACTGAGCTTTCTTATGTCCTGTCTTATCGCAATGAAAACATCTTAAATCACTTTTTACTTGAGACTTTCCTTGTGATCTGTCATTGTTGTCACGGCTTTTCTCATATCTACTCTTGCTCCTACCACGTTTCTCTGAAATTAATACTGGACTCTGTGCAGTTAGTCCTCGCTCTCTTCTTCTGTTTTCTTCATTCAACATACTTTCTTTCACCATCTTCATAGTAAGAACACCATCTGGAGCGGAATTACTAAGAGAAACAACAAGAGTCTCCCAACTGTCAGGCAAAGAACTAATTAGACACAAAGCATGAATCTCATCATCTAGCTTCATGTCGAGTGATGCCAACTGATTCAGAATTCCTTGAAAGACATTCAAGTGATCTGAAATTGGAGTTCCATCCACGTATCGGAGATATATCAATTTCCTGAAAAAAAAAGCTTTATTCTGAGCATTCTTCTTTTCGTATAACTCTCTTAAAGCCTCCCATACTTTGTTGGCATTTATCTCATTGGCAACATGTTGATAAACATTATTATCAACCCACTGTCGAATTTTTGCCAACGGCTTTCCTGTTCAACTTAGCCCAATCTTTTTCTGACATGTCACTTGGTTTACCTTCGTCTCCCAAAAGTGTATCTTCATAATCCAGACAACATAATAAGTTTTCCATTCGCGACTTCCAAATTGAGTAATTGGTAGCCGTGAGTTTAATCATAGTATTGCTACTATTACCAGATTCTTCCATTTGAAAAACACAAGAATAACCACCCCAAAACAACAGAGCTCTGATACCACTTGTTGACAAATAGGGTGTAGAGAACCTGATAATACTCAATAAAATCTCAAACCGAGATTGCACAGCGGATAAAATATCTTGTTCTCTACTACTTGTAATCAAATAGGCAAACCAATATCAATCAATAATGATAAACACCAGAGAAACGAGATTAGTGACACCAAGACTTTTAGCGTGGAAAACCCTCGAATCAAAGAGGGTAAAAAACCACGGGACCCGTAGGCCGCTTAATCAATCTTCCACTATATCAGAAATAATGGGTACAACCAAATGTTCTCTCTAGATTATCAAACTAGAGGCATACTATACTTCATCAAGATAAAAACGATAATCTTAGAAGACAATAAAAGCAAGAGAGGATTAAACTAAAAACGAAACAACAGTTCAGTTTTTATCCTATCGGACAGCCTTAGAAAGCACAAAACACGATCTCCACCGTTCAGAATGTACCTCTCTATGTCGTAAAGCTGCTGTCCAAATTTCACGTCGATCCAACGGTTGAATCTTGAGATAATCGGATTCGACTCTGGCTGCTGCAGAAAAATCTGAACCCTTTCAATCTCTCTTCTCTCTTTGATTTCACTCTTAGGGTTATCTTCTAAACAAACCATTATATAAGACCCGGCCCAAATATGGGCTGAGCCCAACAGAAAACCGCAATCTAGATACTACTTTTCAACAAATTAAGAGGATTGATGAACAGAACTGAATCAAGTCGAATTGATGAGGTGAAACGACTTGAACTGAACCGAAACGGGTGGAATCATGTTTGGGTTTGGCTACAAACCTATGTTAAATTAGTTCAAACTTTCACCGTCCACGTGGCGGATGATGGAGCACGATTCGTTAACCCAAAGGAAATTTAGGGCTTGCACGTCCTATATAACTCTTCGTATCGCTGTCTCCAACGCTTCGCAGGATAGACCGCTCTTCACCACTTGGAGCCGTTGATGGCAGCTTCCAGCTGGTGAGAGCTGAATTGTAGTGCTACGGCCCTTCAGAGAAGATGATCTTCGTCCAACAATGGCGTTGATTTCTGATTACGGCCTCTCTTTCCCTCTGGATAGGGCGAGATTCGTATATGCCGATGCCAGCATTGATTCTAATCTGCGAATTTGTCGCAGTCATTGGCTATGTCATACGATATCGAGTGTGGGAGCCTTCATTTTTTTCTTTTTGCAGTTTTTCTATTGTTTAGATCGATACGACAGGGTTTTTCTCCATAAAATAGTCGTAATTGGATTTTTATCGGTAGATATTGAGTTGATTTCAAATTCGTCACTCTAAAAAGGAGATGTTGGTGATCGAGTTACAGGAGATGGAAGTGATGATTATTTCCCCAGATGATCGAAGCTGAAATAACTGAGCGATTAAATTCTCTATCTTGAGAATCCAAGCCAGAATATCTGATCCATCTCTTTGACCTGATGTCTCCTGTAAAAGATAGATTCTGTATGCATGAACAAAGGGTAAAGGTGGGCTAGAATAATTCAATGGCTTGCCAACGGAAAGTATGATCCTTGGGGCTGCCTCCATTGAAGACTAAAATTCTTAAGCTATCGTATCTAGGTTGGGACAAACGATTTTGGTTTGGTTTTTACCGAAAAAATATTAGACCCGAAGCATACTTGATCTGACTCAAATACCTTGTCAACAAAAATTAATTTAAAATGCATTTCATGCATGAAAAAAAACATAATTTTACATGAAATATGAAACATACTTTTTCAAAATAACAAATATAAATATACAACATATATATTTATATTTGTTATAAATACGTCAATTTTGACTTGAATTTAAAAAAAAAACAAAATTTAAACTCAAGAACGACTGAGTGAGAGTCACTGCATCCGATTGGACAAAGGTATGGGACGAAAATTGCGTCCAATGAAGAGTTGGATTGGATGCAATGATTCCCACTCGGACGCAAGTTGTGTCCAAACTCGATTTTTTTTAATTTTTAATTAATTTGGCAAAGAAAATCTGATCGGAATGAATTAAAATTTTTACCACACATTTACAACAAAATAACACACTAATCTGAAAATGTTTAAATTTTTTCAATTTTTGTACAATTTACTATAATTTTTTTAATACATAAACAAAAACAATTTGTTAAAATTACATACGACAATAAAAATTCTTGAAACTTTTGTCACACATTTACAACACTTTAAGAAAATACTTCACAAAGTTTCACAAATTTTTATTGACTTACTTAATATTAACAGAATTTATTTGTTTATGTATTAAAAAAACTAAAGCAAATCGTACAATTGTTAAAAATTCACGAAACATTGTGACGTATTTTCTTACGGTGCTCTAAATGTGTTATAAAAGTTTCAAGAATTTTCATTAACGTATCTAATTTTAATAAAATTTGTTTGTTTATGTATTAACAAAATTATAATAATTCGTACAATTGTCAAAAAAAATTAAAATTTTCAGCTTAGTGTGTTTTATTGTTGTAAACATGTGATAAAAATTTGAAGTCATTTAGATAAGATTTGTTTAACTAAATTAATTAAAACAAAAAATTAAAAAAAAAAAAAAGTTCNTCAAATTAAAACAGATAAATCAATCCAAAATCGAAACAAAAATTGAAAAAACCAATTTTCACAAATAAAAAATACGTATTCGGTTTTATATATGACAACGGAAAGTTTTGGTTTGTTTTTTGTTTCAATTCCTTTAAAGTCGACAAAAACCGAACCAAAGTTTTTATTATTATAATATTTGAAAAATTAGTCTAACCCTAAAATTATGCATTTTATCATATGTTTTACTTACGAATGTCGTTATTATGAATTCTAATGGACATATATTTATTGAATTTAAAGTTTAGTTAATTTTTTTGGTTGGTGATATGACTTTATTAGGTTTAATATTTGATAATTTAAATTGTTTTAGTCTGATTTAATATTGCTGGTTGTTTTTATATTTTGCTCTGCTAAATTTTTTGTTTGAATTCTTAAAAATTTATCATTTTGTATTACATTGTTACATAAAATTTATAATATATATATTATGTAACGAATAAACCGAAATGAAACTGAAATATCTAGTTCGATTCATGTTCTGTTCTTACATATTCCATATATATATATATATTATGTAAGGAATAAACCGAAATGAAACTGTAATATCTAGTTCGATTCATGTTATGTTCTTACATATTACATCGTTGTTTTTTTTGCATTTCTAGAGAAATAAGGAATATTACAACAAGGGTTTCCTTAAAAAAATAGAAAATAAAAAGTCTCACAAGGATTAGGTGAGGCCACCTTTGATCTAAGAAGCCAGTGAGACGATGATGGCTGTGCAACTCATTATGCAAGCTTCCAACACTTTCTTGTACAACAGCCTCCACTCAACAGCCAATTTCAATTTGACCATCCATCTCCTCATTTTCTCTGAATTTCCTAACTTATTACTACCTCCTCCCTCCTTCAAGCCATTGGCTTCTAAAAACGAACAAATTTCACTACCCAGAGTACCCGAGTCCTTCCCGCTCGCCATTCTGGTCTGCAGATCTTCGATTTTGGTCAGTACAAGATCATCTTCTTCAATTGTCGTCGGAAAATTCTTCAAAATGGCTCTGCATTTCCGCGATACCCACTTCATTACATATATTTCGTTGTCTGGGGAGAGTTGAGAGCCGGAATAGGCCAAGTGGGCGATTGTTCTTCGCTTGGCCAGAGGAGTTGCCCATAATCGCAAAGTGCAGAGTAATGCATAAGACGGGTTTCCGTTTAGATAAATGAAAAGAGAATCTCTTGGCCAAGAGCATGTTGAATAACTGTCTGGGTCCAGAGGGATATAAACCTTGTCATTTGGATTTTCATGTGGAAAAAATCCATAGTGATCAAGAAGCTCTAAATTTGTGTACATTCCATAGCTTAATAGCACCTGCAGATTAAATGAGGATCATAAATGTCTTGGTGAAGAAACTCAAAACAATGAAGTCTTACTATCATAGTCCAAATCTTTCAGTGTATGAGAAACGAAATGAGGATAGAGATGTGCCAGGAAGATAAATAATTTTTTGGACTGAAAATATATAGTATTCAATCATTTGAATATATTGTACTAAAAACAAGCGCTGTTTTGCAGAGCACTTTAGATGTTGATAAAGCCGTGATCCATTGTAGCTTTTGGAAATCATCCTACAGTTGTTGGAATAAAATCTCATTTTGGGGTTCTAATCTTTTTTACCCACTGCCTGGTTAAATTTTTTTTTACAAAATAGTAACTTCAAAATCTGACTGGCTTTAGAAAGTTCACATACCTGTTCTCCTTTCTTATAATCTTTCCTAGCATAGAAGCAGTATGCATCGACATCTTCTTCATATCCACCATCTGTCAGTCTCTGAATCTGAAAATCGGGGTTCAAAGAAATTGATTTTGACGAAGAGAAATGAGTTGAATCATCGATATCTTCATAGTCAAATGGTTTCTCTCCCGGTGCAGCATAATTAAATAAGTCACCTACAGGACATAAACATCCAGCCACATCCCATGGTATGTGTAAGGCCCGTGTCGATATCTATACCAAAGAAAGTTAAAATTATCCAAGATAAGTGAATTCTGGTCAAAAAGAGAAAACTTATGTGGATTTTGTTGATTATGTTAATTATGATTGAATTTCAAAAGATACATCTAGTTTATACGTAGTGAATTTTGATTCATACAGTTGCAGAAGCCCAAAGCCATGCCTTAAACGTTCTAAGCTGGCTCTTGAGCTTGAGTTCATCCATTAAAGCATTAGCTTTACTCCACTCTGTTTGAGCCTTTAATCTGGCCTTTTCAGTTTCCCAAATGGCTTCATCCACCTGCCAAACTCTTCCAATTTATCAGAAAGATTTTAATGTGAAAAAGGACATATAAGTGAAGATTTCAGAGCGAGAACCCGAACTTGAAGAGCTTGCTTCTCAAATTCGTCGAAAGTTGCTAGAGTGGTGTAGCTGCGGGGTAATGACTTCAGGTAAGGGAACCACTTTGAACTGTTTCCTTTCCCCATTTCGTACAATAAACATACGCTCAGTTTCTACATTTCACAAAGATAGAAGAAGGCGATGAACAAAAAAACTGAGAGAACAAGACAAGAACATTTCCACAAAGAATTTTTGGAAAAACAAATACATCAGACTCATTTGACCAATGCAGTCGTAGTTGAAAAGGTTGCATTAATGTGCTAAAATTAACCCACCACTCAGTAGAATTGAACAATACAGAACATGAAGATTGTTATAACCAGCAAACCGATAATGAGAAGTTTGATTTGTCAAGAAAAACCTGGACAGAGGAAAGAGATGAAAATCTATTGAGAACCACGCAGAGTTTCTGATCATTCCAAGACAGATTTTCGGTCGTGAACAACGCCGCTCTAGGAACTCGGAGAACTAACTCCCCTTTCGTAAGAGAACGCACAGCGGCCAATCCTCTTCTGCAGTTTCATTTACCTCGGAAATTCAATTTGTTGTATCGTGCTAGGTTGAAGAGAAAATTTATTCAGAGAAAATAATAGAAAACGTACCCGCCAGCATCTGGGAAGAAAGAAACGAAGAGAGAGTCCCCCAGACAAGAAGTAGGGTTCTTCGATTGAAAGGAATCAGAAATCGCAAGCTCAAGTGCCCATGTCAGCAGGCTTTCGAGGCTTCCGTCATCTCCATCCATCCGTTAGTCTTTCGTAACGAATCACTGTTCCTTTCGAGTTCTGCCCCAATAACTTTTCCCTTCTGCGATTCGTCTCCGACAGTCTCCCGCCATTGGTGTTCCTTCTTCTGCCTTCCAAGCAGCAGTTCTTCAGCAAACTCCGCCTTAGCAATAGGGTTAAACCGGTACGGTTAATTTAATCTAACCCAACTAGACGTGTTTGATTTTATGTCAAAATAAAATTAAAATGAGAGGTTACAATTGTAGATTTTTAAAGCCAAAACTATAAAATACAATGTCCTTTAATTTGGTGCTCTAATTTAGTTCCATTTATGTAACAACTACACTTTTTGTTTATTTTATAGGTTATTAATAGTGAAGTATATATATTTTTAAGGTGTTAAAAGTGTAGAATTAAGAAGAAAAATTTGTATTAACTTTTGTTGGTCAAATATGTAGGTTAAGCGATTAGAAAATATACAAATAGTATATATTAGTTGATTACTATACAGATCAAAATTAATGTATCTCTTAATTAATGTTTTAAAATTAAGTTTTTTGATTGGATAAACTGGACAATATTTATCTAGTAAAAAAGTAAGAGAATTAAAGTAAAATTTGTTGGTAACACTTCATGTTTATTGAAAAGTCATTTATTGTCTTACTATCTTCTTTTATGCGATGAGTGCTTCTTAGAGGAACCCACAAAATTTTACAGCTCTAAATGAATTGGACAACACTTATCTAGTAAAAAATAGTAAAAAGATAAAAGTGAAATTTGGTGGTGGCACCTCATGTTTTTTAAAAAGCTACATCTTGCTCCACTTCATGCTTCTTGAAAAGTCACATCTTGCTTCACTCGTACTTCTTGAAAAGTCGTATCTTTCTTCACCACATGCTTCTTGAAAAGTCACTTCTTGCCTCCACCTCATACTTCTTGAAAAGTCACATCTTGTTCCATCTCATGCTTCTTGAAAAGCCACTTCTTGTTTTACTATCTCCCTTCTTTTGATGTGATGTGTGCTTCTTGGAGGAACCCATGAAATTTTATAGCTATCTTCTATTATCTCAGAGTTAAAAGAAGTTTAGAGAGATTTCTTATGAAATTGGAGAAATTTTGGGAGGTTAGTGCACTAAAAAGGTAAAAATCTATATGCATAAACTTTCACTTATTTTTATGCACAAACTTTCATGTATAATGAATGAATAAACTTTCATTTGCAACATAATGAATGAATAAACTTTCATGTATAGCAAATTCGTTGTGAGACGGGATCATGGAAGGGTTGTCCCAAAAGAATGGACAAAAGGCATACTCTTTTTGCTACCCGTTTATAGAGTTCTCCAACAAATCTATATGTATCTAAAAGAGATAAAAATTAATATACATAGGATTCGTTACGAGAAGAGATTACAGAAGGGCTGTCCCAAAAAAATGGATTGAAGGCATACCACTTTTGCTACTCGCTTGTAGAGTTCTCCAACGAATCTATGGTTATCGAAAGAAAATGTATGAAAAGACCGAATGGAATGAACAAAGTTATTTTTCATAATGCATTTCATATCATTTACAGAATTATTTTATATTGCACCATTCTTTGATTCCTAAAGTTTTTCGATGTCCCGGGAGGTTTTTCATTCATAAAATTAAGATTTTAGTGTTATAAGCCAGAATGGTATCTCAAGTTCATATTCCATTCTTTACTTGCAATTAAGCTGTAACTTTTCACATTTAAATATTACTCAAATTAGACACGCACAGATTATGGAAGATGAGAAAAAAATTGATTTTTTCAACCTTGATGGAACATATGAATCACGTAGGCTATCTACCACAAAGTCAACTGAGAATTTAAACAGACTAATCTATCTCAAATTTGTTCTTTGTTCGATATCTAGTCAAACTTAAACCTCAGACATATTCTAAATGCCTAAACATGGTCTTATTGGTTCAAGTGAGACTAGGTATGATCTAAAATTTAGTGTATATTTCAACACTCTCACCCGAACTTATGAACGTGTAATTACTTTCTTAGTTTGGATATGATACTTTCAAACTACTTAACTCTCTAGTGATCGTATCAGATTGGTGGTGTTGTTTGCACTCAAGGACTACAATCACACTGATGAAGTGTCTGTCAATTTCAATAGGTGTCATATCAGTTATTGTAAAAGATTTATTTTTCTTCCCTCTCGTACTAAAACACAAGTTATCATTCAGCATTTATGTTTTTGCGAGCATGCGAATTTTTTAATTCTATTTGACCTTCTTCTGCTTCAAGTTATCACAAAACAGCATAAAAGAAAAATGATAGAAACTACGGGCTCTAAATATTTTTGCTGTGCTTCTTACCTCTGATTAAAATACCAGAAAATATGGCTGTATCTGTTCTAAATACATCTCCCTACTGCACATGAAAATGTCTAGTCACAGACTTCACATCTCTGATATATGCATTCACTTGGGTAGCCTAGTTATCCTCCTTAGCCTTTACAAAACAGCATAAAAGAAAAATGATAGAAACTACGGGCTCTAAATATTTTTGCTGTGCTTCTTACCTCTGATTAAAATACCAGAAAATATGGCTGTATCTGTTCTAAATACATCTCCCTACTGCACATGAAAATGTCTGCTGCAGAAGATTTAGGACAAGAAACAATTCTTCTGCAAATGGACTGGTGGCTAATATACATTGTCCAGGTGATGCGATGATGCAGATGAGATTACTCTTTAGGTGTGCTATTATGATTAGTTAAGATAATCCTTCTGCTCAGAAGTTTGTCGGATGCAGTCTTGTTAGGTAACTTCATCAAGTTCATATTTTACGTATCATAATCTTATCGTTTTGCACGCGTTTTACTATTTTAATACCCATATTATAGTTGTTTCGTCTATAATCCAATGTGTTAATGCGCATGCTAGTGACCAACTAACATTACGGATACCTAAACCCACTATTCGAATGGTGAAGTAACATTGTTTGTTTTGGAAATGTAATTAGATACAAAATTGTTGTGTTTTTCTGTTCTTGTTGGGATCTGAAAAAATATAAATTCGTGCATTGAAATATATATATTTAAGGTTGATTTTTTCCCATTTTTGTTGGGTTTGGCTAAATTACGGACGACTTTCAAGTTTAGGACGACTTTGCATGATCTTGAGTCAGATTTTATGTCCTGCCCGACTATGTTGGAACAACTGCCGCACTATGTTGGAACAATTTTGCACTTGAAAGCATGAATCAAACCGAAGTCCGTGGTTCAGCAACGTTAAGAATCATTTACAGTTCTAATTGACATGCGAATTAGATAACAGCTTCATTGTTACCGGAGCGATGGAGTTTGTCCGATTTTAACCAAAAATTGAACATAATAAAGAATGTTAGCTCCATTTCATAAGAGGCATCCTAATATTTTTCAATTTCGGCTTCATCCGCCAATGCACTAAACTGAACCGGTTTCACTCCTAGTTGTTGCTGGTTTGTGAACAATAGTTTTGGCCCAAATATGCCAATAGTTTTGACGACAACCCCATCGACTTGGGCTTCACGTGCTTCTCATTCTACTAGTTAAACTTTTGACAATTAATCGACTGGATTTCGTGACATAACCCATGTTTTCTAACCAATTAGATTCATTTAAAAAAAGGAACCGGACCAAATGCAAAATTAGACTCCCAAAAGAGAAGTGGGTATAAGAAGTCGTTTTCTTGAGATTTATCAAGTTCTAAATATGCTTCAAATCGT
The DNA here is from genome assembly GCA_003255005.1 of Begonia fuchsioides. Classification (NCBI taxonomy): domain Eukaryota; kingdom Viridiplantae; phylum Streptophyta; class Magnoliopsida; order Cucurbitales; family Begoniaceae; genus Begonia; species Begonia fuchsioides. The sequence continues at coordinate 86,558 of QAOC01045190.1, forward strand.
TCCCTTTTCAATTAGGTTTGAACGAAGTGCTATCAAATGATTATATTGAAAATAATCTTGAACTTTGTCATAATTTTAACTAACACTTTATCGCATCGTGTTTTGTTGATTTTAAAAAGTCGGTCAATTTAACGACTTGTGTCAAGGTAGAAGCCGCATGATAATTTATATTTTTATATAACTCAATTAATCTCATAAAAAAAAGAAAAAAGAGTTCCAGCTATTTATAATCATTTTAAGCCTTTTTTCATCATTTAGTAGTGAAATAGGTTGACTAAATTAACGAATATCTTTAATATTGACGAAAAAAATATAATGATAGGTTATTTTTTAAAATTTAATTTTTTATTTTTAAAATTTGAGATATCTCGTGTAATTGGGACACCGGCTCATAGATAAATTGACGAATTCTTTTTTCTTTTTCCTACTAATGAGTTTATGATTATTATTGGACATCAAGATGGTTAGAAATCCTTAATTTTAAAATTAACCATGGTATAAGATAGTTGAACATTGATAAAGTGTGAATCAACTTGACAAAATTATTGGATTTACTTAAATTTTAAAAATCAAATTGACATATATTTATGTACAGTGGTGTGCTGTCTCTTCGCTCTTCCTGGAAAGAATAGGCAGAGAAGGAGGCAGGAGACAAAAGGCACGTAATTAAGGAAGGGTGAATAAAGGGTGGAAAGAGATGTAACACTTCAGTTCCTCCCTCCCTCTGACACCTCTGCAATGTTCTTCTCTCTCTCTCTCCTCTCTCTTTCTCCCTCTTCTTGTGTAGGGCTGCTTCATTGTTGTAACGCCAAACTCCAAGAACAGACAAAACTCCTTCCTTAACCATCGTTTCAAGCAACGTTCTTTGTTTTTTTTCATGTTTTAATCAATGGTTTTGGCTCTCTATCTTCGTCGCCACGGCTTAATTTCTCTGTTTTCTGAGCTTAAAATGATCCTCGATGGCGGTAAGGAAAGAGGTGTATGGTCAAGTCCTACGCCACTCTCGATCTGTATTAATTATTTCTCATCGTCTTGGCGTTGTCCAATAAATGCAATTCTCTCTTTCTGAAATATTCATATACTTTTCTCTTTTTTTCGAATGGGGATCGATGCGTTGCATGTGGGTTTGCCCTCTGATTTTTTTCCTTTTTTGACTTTTTACCGTTGACGATAATCATTTGTTTCTCTGATTGTTCATCGTTAATCTGACTATTCAGCTCAGGGCGGTGTTTAATTGGGTGTGACATTTGAATGATTAGAAGCTACGAGTTAGTTTGAAGAATTTGATCCACGCAATGACCTGATGGGTTATGAAGGGTCGAGAAGACACTGATGCGTGCAGAGAGGGAGAGAAGAAGAAGAAAGAACCCGAAGTAAATGCAGAAATTAATGGCGTAACTGAGCGAAATATGCCCAAGCCTTTTTGGGTGTGGGTACTCAGAAACAGATCTTCAGCTGCATTTGGGGATACACTGTCGCCTGTCGGTTATTTCCAAAAACCCTAGTCTCTTTCTTCTTCTTCTTCTTCTTCTTCTTCTTCGTGTTCTTCTTCTTCTCCACTTCCATTTTAGGGTTTCATTCGTGGCTATCATTGCCCAAACATCACATCCATGCACTAGAAGTGAGTCCCAATTTTCGCATTACTTCAGATTTCCGTTCAAACTAATCGATTTTAACTTTTGCTTCTTCGAACATTTTGGATAAATTAGAAGCATCCAAATACGTACCTGTAATCTGCCAAACCAGTTAAGCACGCTTTAGAAACATGTAAGGCGCTTACCAAATGTTCCTCGATCATGTTTAAGTTCAGGTAGTTCCTAAATCAAACATACAATATTTTCGTGTAATATAGAAATATGTTTTCACGTATAGGTCTGAATATGTGGGAAAAATCAACCATGCAATTAAGTGGGGCAATAATTGACATTGTTGTAGAAAAGAATGCAACGGTCGAAAAGGCCAAAAGACCTGGCAGTCTCAAAAACATGCAACTAATTTTTTATTTGACACTTGCAGCCTGTCTCGGAGAACACAAGAATGTTCATCGTCTTATATAAAATGGAATGAAACAATTATTTTCTTCGTTTACTCATTGTGCATTTCTGCGTTTCAGAGTATCTTGAGGATGTAAGATTACAGATATGGAGAAAACCCTACAAACAGAAACGACGCAGAGGGTTTATCAAAATATGTTATTCGAAACTGTTTCTCGGAACCAATTCAGAAAAGCAAGAATTATGGAGAATTTATTTTTATTTATTTTGACGGATGCAGTTCTGGGGTTTGAATAAAAAAAATGCTAGATCGGTCAATTCAGGTCAAAAAGAGTATTGAATGGTAATAAAAGCTGATTAGATAATTAAGAGCTTAAGCTCCCACACATTTCGCTGCGCATGAAATCACGTAATTAACGCAAACATAGTTATGGCGATCGATCAATGGTCTTGTCTATGAATGTATGGATGGATGGGGGGTGGAGGATGGTCTTTCGTCATCGTCCCCGATGATCATTCAAACATGAGATGAACTGGGCATGTACGCGTGCAGTCATGCATGCATCAGCACTGCAGTAATACCATTCTGATGAGCGAGAGAGGGAGAAGAGAGGAGAGAGAGAGAGAGGGGGGAGGAAGAACGCTGGTGAAATGCATTAAAATGAAATGGAATGATTACAAAGGACGTCATCATTGTGAAGCAGCTCTGCTTTTTTTTAGAGTTCTCTCTTTTGAGTTTGAAAAAATGGAGTTTGACTACGTGTTTTGATTTGTAACCCAAACAGATGGAGGAGAGATATCAAAAAGCTGAAGAACCAGATCATAGAGAGAGAGAGAGAGAATTGTATTCAATTTGCCCCGCTCTTCTCTTCACTTTCTTCCATTAACTTCTAGCTCTCTAGCGCCATCATTTGCGTGCTCGCTCTTTGGCCTTGGATTTTGAGTTGTTTAGCATTCCAGTGAAAGTATTAATTGCCCATGACATTTCCTCTGCAACAGCCCTATATGCTTCTGTCACCCAGAGAGAGAAGAGGGATACAGAAGGGGGGAGAGAGAGAGAGGGAGAGAAAAGTCCTTAATTTCACGCACCCACCTCTGACCTGGTGTGTTTTTGTCTCGTTGAATTGTGCTTCTGCTTTGATATGCTTACTGAAGCTAGATCAGCAAAAGAATTAAATACGAAGACGACGATATCTGGTGTATCTTCTTCCCAAACATTCATATCCAAACCCTTTTAATGAATCCTAGAAAACCTCATCTCATGTTCCACCCCAACCGCTCGTTCATTAAAGGTCAACCCTACTTTTGCACGCACCAATCGCAGCAAAACAATCTTCCCCTCTCCTCTTTTTTTCAAGAAAGACAAGCCATCTTCTTCTTGGTCAAGCCAACTCGGATCATGCAAAGCCCCCGTCGGGCGAACCTACAACTCCATATCGCGCCCCGTTGACGAAGCATATCTGATTGTAGCGATCTGTTTCATTATGCAACCTTGAAATGTCAGTTACGGTCTTTACTAATTCAACTCGATAATCGGAAGTTGAGAAGATTATTGAAAATGTCAAATTCTAGTATGGAAGTTAGCATGAATAATGATCTTTGAAAAGCTCGATATCTAGAGACAGTCTTGATCTTCGACAAATTTCCTTTGTATTTTCTTGCGATAATAAAACCAAATTGATAAAGAGGTTACAAGACTAAATCAGCATATAAATTACACCCATATATCCAAATTCATAGCTCAAATCCAGTCAAGAAAGCTCATTGACCTGCACCACAATTTGATCCTCTGAATTCTGATTTTGGTTCTTAAATTAATTTCCCAAGTCGAACCCTAACTTTGAGTCTATTTAAGAAGAGAATAATCAAGTCACATCCCTATCACTAGAGTCAGCCTCTTCTTTTGATCAGCTTCTTCAAACACAAATTTCTCAGTCATTTTCCGATTCACTCAAAACCACTAGCTCCGACGAAAAGATATCCCAAAATCGGTCGATTTCCTCCCCTCTACAAGCAACCGTTTGATCGAATTAGGTTTCTGAATGGATACGAGATAGGGGTTTATAGACATTTGTAATTTCAATTCAACCTTTGATGCCCGTTCGAACACCACAATTTTTCACAGTGTACATTAAAAGAATACTCTCTCTCTCTCTCTCTCTCTCTCTCTCTCGAGGTGTGTGTGTGTGGGTGACTACTTTTAAACAGCGATTCTGCATGCACGCCGATGAGAAANTTGGGTTTCTGAACGGGTACGAGATAGTTGTTTATAGACATTTGTAATTTCACTTCACCTTTTGATGCCCGTTCGAACACCACAATTTTTCACAGTGTACATTAAAAGAATACTCTCTCTCTCTCTCTCTCTCGAGGTGTGTGTGTGTGGGTGACTACTTTTAAACAGCGATTCTGCATGCACGCCGATGAGAAAACACGAGATTAAGACATGAACGTCCTTTCCAATCCCATAAACATAAGAATCATCAAACTGGGTAGTCAAATCTTTCTGAAACAATCTATTAAATCTTCTTTCAGGAAATATTTATGACAATAATTAACAAAATGATGAACTAGTTTATTCTCTTCTCTCCCCCGTCCCTTTCCAACCTTTGTTTCCCAAAACTCAAACTCCTTGAGCATTTACAGTTTGTTGGTCTAAAAGTCGCAACTTTGTGACGAAAACATTGGTGTTAATCAGATTTATGTTGCTGGATAGCGATAATTCTTTTTCAAGAAATATAAATACGTAAAAAACGATATGGGTGAAGGAAGAAATAATAGAATGCTGGGACTATGAAGTGATTAAACTCATTTTGGTAAGTGAAGGAAGAACAACAATGGCAGTCGTAAACAGATACGCACCGAGTTTTATCAGAAGATCAAACACAATAAATCCTAGAAGCCCTAATTAAAATTAGGGTTTTTTTCTACAGTGAAAAGCTGAGGAAGAACAAGTATACTAAATGTAAACCCAAGGAAGTAAGCCATCTCTCTCATGAAGAAAAGTACTCTGAAACAAGAAAAAATCATATATTATTATGATTGCTCAGCCATGGTGCTCTTGCTTTCCAGCCATAGAAATAAGACAGTTTCAAATTAATTACCTAAGAAAAACTTTTCTTCTTTTTTTAGCTTGAATCGATCGGGAGAAGCTAAGAAGGATCAATTGTTCGGCGGTGATCATCGGCTCCGGCAGCCCTCGGTTGCTGAAACTGGCTGAGTTGACCTAAACTCGCGGAGACGTTCATGGCAAGGAGGCCACCGTCGTAGACACTGTTTCCGGTGATGTCGAATCCCCTCATGATCGGCTGGGCCTGATCGCGGGGGAATAACTGGTGGTGGTGGTGGTAATCTTTCCCGGAGCCAATCAGGTTGATTCCGAGGTTCTGCAGATGGTGGTTGTGAGTCGTAGTAGCAGCGGCTGCGGCTGCGGCTGCGGCGATGAGGCCGTGGCCGGCGAGACCCAGGTTTTGGTACTTTGAAAGTTCAGATTTTGCGCAGCTGAGGTCAATCTGAAGCTGGCGAAGCTGGTGCTGGAGGAGGGAGATGACGCCGACGCAGCCATAGACGGGATCTCTGAGACGCATGTCGGCCTCGTAGGCGAGGGAGTTCACGGCGTCTTCTCGCTGGTGTGGATGGAGCTCGTTCAGGAGCTTGGTCACGTTGCTTGCGCCGAACACCTTGTGCACGTTGGCGAACTTCTGCGGCTGGTCCGGTGGAAAGTACGGCGCGAAAACGCACTCCGGTTGACATTTCCGGCGGAGAAACTTGCAGGCTGCACAAGGGGAATTGGACGAAGACGCCATGGATTTTCTTCTTGTTCTCTGCCATTAAGAAGCAAGTAATGATCAACGAACTCGGCTAAAACAAAATCTTTTCGGTAATATTAAAAAAACTACTAAAAACAAAAAGAAAATTACAAAAGATGGAAATTAAAGGAAACCATGAGTGAAAGAAAGATCTGTTGTAATATCAAGAACTGATTTTCTACAATGTTTTTGTAAATAAACTATCGAGAATAAGAATAGATTTCGTAGAGGAGGAAGCCTTTCCAGAAAGGAATTTTCACTGGAGTTACCTGCAAATGGAAAGAATGTTAGTTTCGAAATCAGGTATGTAATTGAGAGTGACAAATGAAAGAAATAAGACAGATAAGTATGTGCGAAATTCTCTTTAGAGAGAGAGAGAGAGATAGAGAGAGAACCTTTTGAAGCTAGACAAAGGAGCCTTACAGACGGCAGAAACCTAAAAACGAAGAAGACCACCAAAAATAAAAAAATAAAATATAAATATATTTCACTACCGATAGAGAGCGAGGAATTATTGGATCTCGTGAGATCGCGAGGGATACGAAAGAGATGAAAAAAGAAGGAATACTTCTTACGTATTTGCACTGTTTTTAATGGGTATTAAGACCAAGAAGAAGACCTACTATGAATTTTATTCTTTAAACAACACATTAAAAAGTAGATTTATTTTTTCAGAAACAGTTTCGGATAACGTTAAATCCTTGGGATGAGCTAATATCACAACTGTTTCTAGAGAAAAAAAAATAGAGACACTAATCACGACGACGACTTTTCTAAGACGTCGCACAGCAAACATGAAATTGCAGGCATGTGAAAGAACAAGAACATGGTATTTTCTAGAGAGAGAAACAGTAAAAATCTCGATTTGGGTTAAGAGAAAAAGAAAACAAAGAAGCAGTGTTTGTTGTTCTTCCTCTCTTACGACTTGAGATTTCAGTACCCTGTGGAATGAAAACACAAGAAATAGTGCATAATTGGAGTGTGTACTTCTACTCTTGCCTGTGGGTAGCCTCGATTTCTCCGATCAAACACTGTCTGGTTATCTTCTTCTTATTTGCTCAAACCTATTTTTCTACTGTTTGATCTGATAACTGCGGATGAAGATGAAAATGGACGGTGGATGTGGACTAGATATCTAACCCTCTTTCCTCGGCCAATCTTTTGTTCCCTCTATTTCGTCGCAGAAGAAAGTGGGTCGGAGTGTGCATATAAAGATGGTGATCACTAAGCTAGCTACGTCTTGCAGACGGGTAGATCTAGAGAGATGAGAGAGAGAGAGAGAAGGGTGGGTTGAAACTTGAAAGGAAGAGTCCCCCAGATGCAGATGCTAAGGAGCCGCGGAGAATATAAAAAAGAATGGACTAGAGAGAGAAAGTAGAAGTAGAAGGAGAGAGAGAAAGATGGTGCTGGTCTCCGCAGTAGATGGTCTTACTCTTATTAGGAGAGATGTTATGGAGAGAGAGAGAGAGGAGGAGAGAGAAAACGGGGTTGCAGAGAGAGAGAGAGAGAAAGAGAGAGGTCTTATTACTGAAAACCAGAGAGTCGAAGAATGTACGGGTTAAATGACAAGACCCTTCCTCTATCCCTCGAACTATGATTAGTTAGGCTTTGGAACCTCGACCGCCATAGCCTACCATGGAAGTAGCATCTTCCATTTTCTTCTTCGACACAAGTACTCCCATCTCATGAGACATTTTAATATAATATATATATATAGAGAGAGTAAGTCTGAAGGTTTTACAGCCTTTTATCTTTCTGTGCCGGCCCCCATCACCTGTTCTACCATGTTCATGCGCCCCCTCTGCGCTCTTTCCCCTTTCCGTTGAAAGAATAATCACATTTCTCCCCCCCTGCTTTTGCTTTTCCAAATGCTTCATTTTGGAAACTTTTCCCCGTTTCTCAATCTTGTTTCATCTTAACACACTTTTCCACCAAGTTTGCTCCTGCCTCCCATTCACAATCTCATACTTCAACGCGATTCAACTCTATGGCTGAGCAAAGTTAGATAAAGTCCATCTTTTTTTTACCAAGTTTGGCAAAAGATTTGATCTTTTTTCGACCAAGTTTAGCAAAATTTCGACAACATGGTCACATGTTCCAACTAGTTGTCACGACTGGTTTTGGGTGAGCTTGAATCCAGAAAAATTCGGTCAGACTTTCAGCCCCTAAGCACCTTGTGCGAAAAAGGTCGACCATGCAAAAAATCTTGCATAGTTTTTGAAATTTATATTCAAAATCTTCAACGTCGATACATTTTTTGTCTATACAACGACATTAAAGACATTCTATCCATGTTTTTTTTTTTCATTTTGCTGATACAATAAAACATCACAACACTTCCTTGCTAACAAATAAACCAAATCTATTTAACTAGAAAATTTTCCCAAATCACAAACTTATTAGTTTTTTGTACCATTAAAGTGGGAGAGGATACCCACGAAGATAGGTGGAATCCACTCCCGATTCTCGCGCTAGAGCCAGTCTCCCCGTCCGAGCAACCTTCGAGAAAAAAGAAGGTTCTTTTATAACCAAGAAGACCGAAAAAAAGCAATAAAGGTCTGCAATGAAGACACTTTACATAACAACAGTATTCTCTATTCCAACCATACAGCTTAGAGCATTGCCAAAATCAAGCATATCAACAATTTTCGAGTGTAATTACAGGGATTGTTATAGATAAGCAAAAATACAGGTTGTGTCATAAATAAAGAAAGAAGACTACATTATTGCAATTTTCACATGATTGGTAACATCTTCATTATTTATTTGTCACTTAGATTTTGTGAGATTGCTGATGTTGGTTAAGATATTGTAGTAATTGTGCATAAAAGGGAGCCAGATAATCTATTCTATTTAATCTAGTTCATCTAGGATGTCAAAAAGAATGTCAAAAAAAATGCGGTTATTAAAGAAGATAAACAAGGTGTAGCGAGCCATCCATCTCATTCTTGTCAAACTTTGCTCAGGAAGTAGAATGTTATATCACTAAATGAGTTCTTTTTTAAGTTGCTTTAGTACTTAGGAAAGGGTTTGAATTCAATCTCAATAATTCCAAAAGAAAAAAGATGAGTCGCAAGACAAACCTTGTTGAAAATTATAAACTTGATTTCTTAGAAGAACCTCATAGAAGTTTAGAGAAGCTTATAGAAGGTTGAAGAAGGTTGGAGAAACTTCTAGAAGATTAGAGAAACTTGAAGAAGGTTGGAGAAACTTATAGAAGGTTGAAGAAACTAGTAGAAGCTTCTAGAACCTTATAGAAGTATAAAGAAACTTATAGAAGATTATAGATCTTTCTAGAGACTAAATAATGAACATTATATTAGAATTAAGGTGGTTCAATCTTAGTCATTGGTTGAAGAGGTGCCACTAGTATAAATATGTGTTATGTATTTGAGTTTGATGTACCAAAAGTACCAAAGGTACCCTCCCAAAAGTTGAGTAAATAGAGTGATCTTTTCTTCTAAACTCCCTAAGCCTCTCCAAAGTTATTAGTTTTTCCCAACAAACCTCACAAATTCTATATGGCTCTAATAATCTCTGTAAAGCGACCATCTTGTTTAAATCCCCAGTGAGCTGTAGAAAATTTGCATGAGTTTTAGAAATTACCGGAGAGAATCCGAGGAAACAAAATAGATAAAAAAAATTTAAATAAAACTAATAAAAATCAAGAGCTTTCATCCAGAGGAGTTTTCTATTATGGAATAATTTTTCAATCACCAATTATTTCAGCTTGAAAAATACATAGTCCAAACCATAGCTTAAAGAAAATGTAGATGTCTAGAATTTAGAGACTTACAGAGCTGTCAAGTTTTTGCATTACTATGATTCCCCTTTATAACTTTTCTAGAGGCGACTAAACAGATTATTACCAGCGTTCAGTAAAAAGTCAGGTTTAAATCTTACTACCGCAAATATTTGGCATTTTTTGAAAAAAAATATTGCTGCAGACACTGAGCATACAAATAGAGCAATTCATGCACGCCTAACCAAGGATTGGAAAAGACATATTTTATGAGTAAGACTCTGTCGAAGCCAGTGGTTTGATGGCCAGAGCCAACTGATAAATATGATATCATCAAATGAGCAAATGAGCAAATGAAAATGATCTGGCTTTTAAGCCAAACTTTGTTCAAATCTTCTTTAAAGACTAATGATGGTCCATAGATGCCAACATGTTATTTTGAGAGGTATACAAAAATGTAGAAATTATAATAGCTAGGGGGTATATTCAACCTGAAGAGTAATTGTGTGATCAGACACGTCAACAGCTTTGGCGCGGAAAATGCTAGCAATGTCAAGGACGTCCCTCCTAGCAGCAGCATTTACAGCAATCTTTATCAACATCAATGGGTTAGATCATTGACCTGGACAAACAAGACCCAGGATTCATCCCTATAGACTATTTTAGATAACTTCCCTGATAATTGCATAAATTTAGTACCTAAAAGTTTCCAAGTGGTAATCATTGAATTTTCAAACCTGGTGTCATGGTGAGGAAATATTTAATAGTGACAAATGAGTAACCTACATTCTCTGCCCTGCAATTGCGAATCCACTATCCACCAAACATATTTCCAACTCAGCTTAAAACTTGGATTGTGCTTCTTTCAACCCATTATCAGTTCTTTTGGAAGGCCTTCCAAAATGAGTCTTCTCTTTATCCGCCATTGTGACAGATAATCATCAAATAAATGGCATGTATTAGCTACCTACTTGGTATCCCTTCTTTTAAAAGACATCCCAGAAGAAGTCTTCTCTCTATCCACCGTTGTGACAGATAACCATCAAATAAATGGCCCGTATATCTACCTATTTAGTCTTTTTCAAAAAAGGTACTAGCTAGAGAGGTCAGAATAGATTTCTTTCAAAGTGGCAAGTTGCTACACTAAACAATCTTTCACTTCACGCCCATCAATTCTTTTTCCTTAAATCCTTTTTAACAGAAGATTTCTCTGTTTCCAGATTCAAAAACAAAAAATAGATTTGAAGCTTTCCATTGGAAAACGTGGCACAAACTAGTAAATCTCATAAGACATTTTCTGAGAAGAATAAATTATTTGGATGCACCTCCGCCGTTGTTAGTGGAACCCTCAGCTCATGAAGATCAATCAACTTGTGAAGCTGTTGAACCAACTTTCCAATTGATTCATCAGTCCCAGGAATGACAGTTGTGATACGAGAAAGTCCCTCCTTTTCAGCTGGCCCCACAGTTAGACTCTAAAATGAAAGTCTATTGTATGATATAATATTACATGCTAGTGATCATAAACAGTAATGATAAAATTGTTTTAACATACCTGAATATTATAACCCCAGTGACAATGTTGAGTACTCCAGGAGAGTTATTCACAAGCATAGACAATGTGTGGGATCGAAGACCGGTAGACTTAAAAATAGATGAAATACGTGAAAACTTCAATGACATGTAAGTTTGAAAGGGTTGGAGATATAAAAAAAAATTGTGCATACAATTATTAGTAAGCACTTGAAGTAAAACCATATCATGGGGAAAAATTACCTTATCAGCTAATCATTTTCATTGGAAGTAAAAAACCGTAAGGAGTTTTTTACCTTATCAGCGATAGAAGCGCCGGAAGATGGTGGCGCAGGGTGTGTTTTTCATGGCTAGTTTGAAGGGTGCATTTCCATCTTTGCGTTTGTCTCTCAACGATCTGGATTTATGAACGCCGGTGGTTCTGTGCACAGTCGAAGGAGGAGGAGCAGCCGGGATTGGGAAGGAAAGGTCTTCTTCCATTGCCACGTCACTTTGACAAATCATTATCTTTATTTAAATAATTACTTTCAATTATTTTTCAAAAAACTTTTTCACGTGCATTATTTTTTTATAATTTCTCATTTTAAATTACCTCAATAATTTAAAAAATAAATTAATTTTTTTTTCTTAACTAAGTAAAATGATTTATTACTAAGATATATGCACTATTAATTAATAATAATAAAATATATTTTTTATTATATTTGAATCGAGTTTTAAGTTTTTGGAGAGATTTATAACTGACTTTAAGATTTATATAGGATTTTATTAAGTTTTGGGTCTGGTTTTACTCAATTTTAGAATTTTTTTTATACAAGATCTTGATTCCGATTTTACAGTTTTTTATTCTGAACAACATACATCAACACAAATTATGATTTTTAAAAATTAGAACAAAAATCATATTAAAAGTGACGATTTACAATTCTGACATAGTCTTGTCCACTCATACCTGCCATTGTTCGTTTTTTAAACTTTAGATTTTGCTTTGATAAAAACATCCAAATCACATGGTTCAAAATGAATTTAACTAAAAAATTATACGATGAATAAAAGTCTCTGGTCGATTTTGCTTACGGAACTTTGCCAAACTGTTTTAATCAACTCGATTGATAAGGATTCGTCTGCTTTGAATGCCTTGGCAAAACAAAATTGAACACTTTCACATAATTTAGACAATCATTAATATTTGGTCACGTCTTTCAATAGTATCCATTATATGAACGTAATCGTCCAACATATACGCGTTATACTTCATCATCAAAAAGAGGGGAAGAACCTGTTAAGATTCATGGGCCACGAGTAATATTCGTCGCTTCTCGTGTCTAAATTGAAGGTCCTAAACTTCTCCCACCAGTGTCGGCCGCTGTCTCTCCGAGTCGCGCTATGTCCGACCATGAAAGTGGTGTCTAGGATGAATGCAACAATGGCTGCCACCGTGGCTGGAGATGAAAATATCACTTGCCCTATATTGTTGAACTGCAAGTGTCATGAAATGAGAGTAACACCATCAAGAATCAGCTAAAATGTGAGTCTTAAGTCAAAAGGAAGCGATACGATGAATAAGTTGAAGTATTGTGGGACAGAAATTCCCATGAAGAGAGAAAACCCAATAATGAACTTGGATCTGAAGCTGTTTAGGTTGCAAAACTGGAGGAAGCCAAGCCCAGCTGAAACTGTTTGTTCATAAAATTTGAACAGAAGCTGAAATTTCTGCTATTTTATGTAAATATTAATTTTTTTTATGTGAAATTAGGAAATACGCTCACTTTTTCTATTGCACTCAATTAAAATATGCATATTAACATATCAAATAATAATCTAATCAATTAAAATATAATTAATATAATTTGTTTATAATATCTATTATTGCCTAATTATTATTTGACACATCGTAAATTAAAATAAGAAAGTAAATAATGCTTGTAATTGAAGTAAGTCTTAAAATAGCACAGTCGCTTTGTTTCGTTTAAAATAGAATATAAATAACCACATGGATCTCATCCAACGGTTCGCACTTCTCCAACAATCAAAAGCTTTGAGATTCCAACAAAACTAGCCGTTGTACGCAATACTTTTTCTCAACGTTCAGATTTTTTCACCCTATATAAGAAAGCTCAGTTGTCTTCAACAACACAGAGTCCGCCATTTTTAAACCTCCAAAGCTTTACAAGACTCTGCAAATCGTCTCCCATTCGAATACGTTTGCAACTTTGCGAAATGGGTCTCTCCATGGAAGCGAGTCACTCTCACTCGCACTCAAACACCCACAAAATCTTCCTCTACTTCAACTACATCCTCATCGCCGCCGCATCCAGCTGCATCTTCCTCACGCTCTCCCTCCGCCTCTTCCCGTCGCTCTGTGGCTTCTTCTTCATCCTTCTCCACGTCCTCACCATCGTAGGCGCCGTCTCCGGCTGCACGGCCGCCTCCGGCGACAGGAACCGGTGGTTTGCAGCTCACATGGTGCTGACGGTGTTGACGACGATCTTTCAGGGCTCTGTTTCGGTGCTGATCTTCACGAGAACTGGGGATTTTCTAGGGGAGCTGAAATCGTACGTGAGGGAAGACGATGGGGCGGTGATTCTGAAAATGGCGGGAGGGCTGTGTGTCCTGATGTTTGTGCTGGAGTGGGCTGTTCTCACGCTGGCCTTCTTCGTGAAATACTTGGCCATTGTTGAAGGAGATGGGGTGAGGAGCTCCAAGGTTAGGCAGGATGAGAACTTGAAGGACCGGCCATGGCCTTTTCAAGTCTAGCTGACCCCTCCAAATTCAAGATTTTATTTCCTGAACGTGTAATTTTTTTCTAAATTTATTATTTTATTTGGTAATTCATTTTGCATGAAAACTGTTTTTGTCCGTCAGCACTTCTATGTATGTGTATAGCGCGTCCATTGCAGCCCAAAATGGCATATATAGTAAATATGAGATGCCAAAAAATAGCATAGAAAGATGAGATATGCTTTCTTGAAAGGCTGTTTAAAATAGATTAATTATAATTGCAAGTGCCAAAATGTGAACTGTAGAGATATTTGTAAAATGTAAAAATATAATGCATCAGCATAAGAGAAGCATATGCGCGAATACTAACTATGAGCTGAACAGGAGCTAACAACTAACTATAATCGCTAAGAAGTTTTTTCTCTTCCACTGCATCCATTTTGATCTCACTGGGAGTCTAAGGGAGGGAGGAGAGCAGGGGCGACCCAATCCGACAATCCGATCGGGTTGGATCGGATCGGATCGGACAAGGGTATTCGGTCGGCAAATGAGAGTTTCGATCCGACAATCGGATTTCTTATCGGATTCAATTCGATCCGATCTAATCCGACATTCGGATTGACTATATACTTTATAATTGCAAAACCGAAATCCCCAAATTCGTAAGTCGTAACCAAGCCCTTCTGAAATCCCGAGTCCCCGACGATCGACGCCGAAGTCCAAACCTCGCGACGAACCCCGACTAACCCCGCGACGAACCCGAGAGGCGGACGACGAACCCGACTAACCCCGTGAACCGACGAACCCCGACGAACTCCAATCTGAGCTTTGTGATTCGTATTTCGTAAGGTATGAACCTATGATAGTCTTAACAATTTGATTATTCGGATTTGTGAATTGAGTATGAACCTATGAATTATGATAGTCTCCAACCCGACGCAAGCTCTCTCGGATTTGTGATTTGTGACTTGTGAGTATCTTCATTTGTGAGTTAGGAAAAACAGTTGATAGATTTAGTTATTTAAGCATTTAGCCCGTCGAATTGGTTTAGTGCAAACTGCAAAGGGGTGGGCGTCCTGCAAATCCGATCGGATTGTTGCCGATTGGGTCGGATCCAGTGAGTGCAAAATGCAAATCAATGAATCATGGTTTGTTACATTGTGAATATGTGAAATATAATTATATAGTAAGAAACCCGAGACTTTATGTTTAGTGCAAATCCGTTTACACCTTTATACCTTAGAAATAATGTCAAATATTCTAGAATTTTTTTTGGACCAAGTTATTTGAGAATTTTAAATTTGGTTTGGATGTTTTTTTGCAGAATGGAAAGTACAGCTTCTGCAACTATCGACACAACGATACAATCAACATCTACAACTCCTGTTACAACTACCGATCCTACTCAGCCTGCCACTAATCCAAGAAAAAGAGCGTTGAAGGCTGCATGTTGGGATCATTTCACATTGGTTGATGAATGTGATCCGGAGGATCCGAGAGCTAGCTGCAACCATTGTGGCAAAAAATATGCATGTCATACGAAGAAGGCAGGACGTTCAAATATGACAAAACATTTAAAGAGTTGCAACAAGTATTGGTTGGCCACAAATCAATTACAGAAGAAATTGCCTTTTACGCAGCTTAAAGGAGAAACAAGCTCGTCTTCTGTATCATCTTTTACGCAAGCAGAAGCGCGTGAAGTACTGGCGAGCATGATTATAACTGATGAACTCCCGATGAGAATGGTTGAAAAAGAAGGATTTAGAAAGTGGTGCGCATATCTCCGGCCAGAGTTAGTTTTACCTTCGCGCAGGTCTTTGTCAAGGGATATCGAGAGCATTTACAAGAAGAAAAAACAACAGTTGAAAGAATATTTTATGAGATGTAATCAGAGAGTTTGCTTGACTACGAATACTTGGACGTCGGCCCAGAATACAAACTACATGGTTTTGACATGCTACTTTATCGATGGAGATTGGAAATTGCCAAAGAAAACTATAAATTTTCGGCAGATTGATGACCACAGAGGAGAAACCATTGGAAGATTAATTGAGCATTGTTTGAGAGATTGGGGGATTGAGAAAGTGTTCACAATTACGGTAGACAACGCATCCTCTAATGATGTGGCCATTGCACATATGGTTAAGAGTTTGCGACATTGGAATGAATTAGTTTTGGATGAAGATTTCATTCACGTGCGATGCTTTGCTCATATCACCAATTTAATTGTGAATGATGGGCTTAAAGAGCATCAAGCTTCTATTGGTCGAGTACGGAGGGCGGTGAAGTACGTCAAATCCTCACCGGCACGTTTACTGAAGTTCAAAAGTTGCATTGACATGATGAAAATCACATTTAAGGGCAATGTGACATCTGATGTGCCTACTCGATGGAACTCGACATACCTTATGTTGGAAAGAGCTGAGAAGTATGCAGCTGCATTCGACAAATTTGCAGAATCCGACACTCAGTTCTTGGCATATATGGGAGAAGAAGGGTTTCTCACAGACGAAGATTGGGTGGATATTCGTCAATTTAGCAAATTCTTGGAAATTTTCTATGATTCGACGGTTGCAGTATCAGGTTCCTCGTATGTGACTTCCAACATGTATGTTAGTGAGGTATGTCGAATGAAGCTTAATATTCAAATGCACGTCGAAGGTTCTAATCCATTGTTGAGCTCAATGGCTAATGACATGATTGCAAAATTCGACAAGTATTGGGGCGATGTCGAGAAAATGAATAACCTTATGTGGTTGCAGTTGTTTTGGATCCTCGATGCAAAGCAAATATGTTAAAACTTTGTTTGACCATTCTTATGGGGGACGAGCAGGGGCGTGAATATTATCACAAGGTGAATGTTCTTGTGCGTCGACTTTACAGTGAGTATAAGGGTTCAAGTGACGAACCACCGAGTTCGTCCAATGTTAGTGCACCAATACTAAAAGATCATTTATTTTCTAGATTATACGCCGAGTCATCTTTTACGGAGTCCATAATTAGTAGGTCGGAACTTAACGTCTACCTATACGATGCTGTAGAAGAATTTTCTGATACTCTAGACCTTTTGCTATGGTGGAAATTGAATTCCCATAAATTTCCAATTTTGAGTCGGATAGCGAAGGATGTGTTAATTGTTCCGATTTCTACAGTGCCGTCGGAGTCAGCTTTCAGTTGTGGTGGTCGCGTTATTGACTCATTCTGCACTTCTCTATTACCAAAAACAGTAGAGGCCCTTATATGCACTCAGAGTTGGATCCGTTCTGAATCTGAAACTCCATTTTTGTCGGAGGTATTAGAAGATTACAAAACGATTGACGACGGTATATTTCAACTACAGGTTATTTATTAACATTGTTGTTTATTGATTTTATATTAATAAATATGTTTTATGTGTTTTTGTAGA
>QAOC01045195.1:0-15744 GCA_003255005.1 Begonia fuchsioides
ATCCACCAATAACATTTCTCCAAGTTTTTTGGCTGCCCACGCCTTAAACTTTCGTAATTAAACCATATTAAAGTGTCTTTCACGTCCATTCATCAGATTTCTCCACGTTTCAGTTGACTTTTCAACAGCATGGATGCTTATGTCGACCGCTCGTTCGTTATGTCGACCGAACTTGTTTCCTGAGAGTAACTTATGGCGACCGCTCGTTCGTTATGTCGACCGAACTTGTTTCCCGAGAGTAACTTATGTCGACCGCTCGTTCGTTATGTCGACCGAACTTGTTTTTGTGTCGACCCCTCCAAAAATCCTGGGGTCGACATAAACGCTTTACCGTTTCCATACACTGACTTGAGATACCCATAACTTTTTCTACATAACTCTGAATCGAGTGATTCTAACGACTACAAATCACTCTAAGAGTCTACTTTAACTCTTATGAAGGTCATAAACTCTAATTCGTGATACAATTTGACCTAACAACAAAAACAAAAATGGACTTCAAATAAACACTTTTCATTTAAAAGTGTAATTTCTCAAAATAATAATGAGGGTTGTTACACTAGTGGTCCAAGCAACAAAACATGGGGACCACATTTGGATCCGGCACAATTGGACCTCTAATGCTTTCTCAGCCATTTGGGCAGCCGTCCTCAACTCTACAAAAACGACATCCTGCTGCAAAATGTAGCTAACTTCACAATCTTTCCATATAGGGGTTGAACATTAAAATTGGACACCGTTTTTCTAGTCAACCAAAGCGATTACAGACAGTCTAGTGCTAGAAAGCTACCCGCGAAACAATTTAATGGGTTTCATGGGTCAGCCGTGGGTTTCATGGGTTTTTGTGGGTCTCATGAGATTTGTTTCACCTTGTTTCTCTCTCTATCACCTGGGAGGAGGATACTTTCCAAGGTGAACGTTGGAGACAAGCTTTGGGGACCATTGTACTTTGTTCGTCCAAATCAGGTAGGTTTTAGGTGGTGGTCCTTCCCCTTGCCTTTTGTGTTTCTCCCAAATTGGGTAGGTTGTGTTTTGACCATCCGCTTTGCCCCTATCTCTCAGAATTTTATCGAGTTTTAAGTCCTCTTTCGAGGAATCTTGGAGGAGTTTTTGGTGAACGAAAATCGTGCTTCTTGCATAGTTCCTTGGCTTTGTTTCTAGTACCCAAGACTCGGCCCTTCGGTGAGTAATATTCGGCGACTTCCGAGAGTTCTCTCCTTGTTCTCTTCTTGAAGGGAACCCACGGTGGCCGGAGAACTTCCGGCTGCCCGCTGAAATTGGAAAATGCCCAAGAAGGGAGAGCTAAAAAGCTTCTTAAATTTAAATTCCAAATTTAAAATTACAAGCAAGCATTGGGGGAGGTTTTATCAGCTCAAAGGAGAGGAAAAAAAGGAGGGAAAATTATGAGCCAAAGTCATGCAACATGCATGCTGAAAATGATAATAAAGGAGGGAAAATTGGACCAATGAGAATGCAAGAATGTGATGGCCACGTGATCTTGCACCCCTTCAGCAAATTTTCCCTTCTTTCTTGGCCCAAAATACCCTTCTTTCAGCCAAGAATCCCTCATGAAAAACCTCATGCAAAACCTTGCAAAATAACTAAAATGTATCTAGCCGAGAAACCCTCTTGGGTTCTCCTAAAATGTAATGTAAAAATTAACTTAAAATTATACTAATAAAATTCCTTCACTCCATTGAAGTGTTGATGAGTTGAGTCGTGGGACATTTGGTCACGTTTGCATGTGACTTTAACTCACCATGCAACGTGAACTTCAACCGGGTTCATGTGCGGGCTTGATTCCGGGAGGCTCAGTTCTTGGTTGTAAGTCCACCTTTTCTCCATGCCAATTAATCATGTGTTTTGGCCTTGTTTGATCCTCTAAAGTTGGCTTAGAAATGTATAGTTCATCAATTAATTTTCCTGAAAAATTAACAAATATGTTAAAAAATTTCCGAGCTCGGGCTCGGGTGATTGCTCCATTCGGTACGCCAATCTGTGGCATGTCATCCTCCCCGGATTCTTGAGGATTTGACCACAAATCCAAGGGAAGTCAGGTCCATCTTGTTTATCTTGATCATATCCAGCAAATGGAGAAAGATCTTGTACATCATATGTGGCTAAAAGTCCATAATTGCCGGGTAACTCGAGTTTGCATGTACTTGGGTTGAATTCATCACCCCAAAAATTCTTCATGCTTGAGACCTTCTTTAAAGTGAGCCATCCATGAACAATTTCTATTGGTGTTTCATAAGATTCTATGCATTTCACAACAACATCATTCTTTCCTCAGCTAAAGTAATCAGTAATCCGGTTTATACTATGCCACCACATAACTAGTTCACATGAGTTTCACTATCCCAATTATAATCCATAGTGTTCCCATAATAATCAGCAATGTATTCTTCCAAGTATTCATGGGATCTAATATGCATAAGTACTGTGAAATCTTTGGAGCTATTAGTTAGCAAGAAAGGAACTACTAACCAATGTGGCGGGTGCACACCTATTGTGATTTCCGAAAGTAATCATTATTTCCATGCACGGTGTTTTCTTTATTCACTCCTTTAGGGCACCAAGACTTCACATTATCACCACATGTTAGAAGGATGAGAAGTTGTAAACCATTTAACCACCAAAAGAAGTTGATAACCCAAATTCGTCCATGTGTTTCTTCCCAAACTAAACGTTCATCCCAAGATAAAAATAATATCCAAAACATAAGGTTGGTTGAAAACTTTTCCATCTTAAAATAGAGAATAAACCACGCACTTGTATACTTCTCCTTGTTCTCAGTGACATGATCAATCATAATCTTATTCCAAGGAAGCAAAACAGTTTTAAAGGCCGTTGTACCAACTTCAAGATCACGAGTATTTAGTATCTCATCACACCAAGCTTTTGTATCCAATGACCACGGTTCATGTAGACAAAATGTATCGAAATTCAAAAAGCTTCTAAAATCATCATGTGTAATTCCAAATAAGTTGTCCCTCATTAATTTCTCAATTTTGCAACTAAGCAAAGCAAGTTCATAATTTTGCAAGAAAAGTTCCTTAGCTCCAAAATTTGCATGCTCGAAAACAACCACGCAATTCTTCTTCAAAAAGTTCACGTTAACATCACTAAAATGTCCACTATCTATCCAGCCAATCTCATTAAGATAATTAAGCACTTGGTTAAATGGATCATACCTTTTGGCGACAACCTTGTTCGGTTTGACCATTTCATCCTCTCGGTCTACTTGGATACAATGATATTCCATTACAAGCTCTTCAAAATCATTTGTCCATTCCATGCAAGGATGAGAGGTTGCTGTAAATATTGGATCTACATACCCGAAGGGTTGGTTCACGGTCGTTCGAGACATAGGGTGGGCGATCACGGCTTGTTGGAGCTCTATCTTTATTGAGGTTCCTTCTTCAATACTTGCTGCCAACGGAAGATCCACAATCTTTTCTTCTTGGTTAGGCTCGTGATGGGGCTCCAAGATAGCACAAGAGTTTTCAGATTCCTTGGAGGAGTGATTATCCGCAATACCGACAATTTCTTTCACTTGTTCGGCTACTTTTTCAACAACCAGTTTAACTTCTTCTTCTTTCTTTTGAGGCATAAACAAATTGGTTTTGGCCAAGCTCTCCTTCTTAATAAGTTCATCCTTGGCCACTTGAGCCGGTTTGAGAGGAACTAATTTGAATGATCGTCCATTGAATTTGAAGGAATATTGATTTGAAAAACCATCATGCATAACTCTCTGATCGAATTGCCATGGCCCGAGTAATAAGTGGCTTCCACTCATGGGAACCACATCACACATCACCTTATCTTTATACTTCCCAAAAGAAAAATCAATGCACACTTGCTCGGTAACCTTGAGGTCTTCCTTATAATTTATCCAATGCAATTTATAAGCCTTCAGATGTAAACTAGTTTTCAATTTCAATTTATCAACTAAATCCCGAGATGCTACGTTAGTGCAACTACCACCATCAATAATAAGTGAACATACCTTTTCTTGGATCAAACACCTACTATGGAAGATATTTTCTCGTTGGAGTTCCTCTTGTTGAATTTGAGTAGTAAGTACTCTTCGGATAACCATTAACAAGGGAGCTTCTTCATCTCCGATTTCCAAGTTTGGTTGTTGGCAGAAACCACTTCTCAAAGCCATCCTTCAAATATAAAATCACACAAAAACAGAGGTAAAGAGGAAGGTGGGGAGGGATTTATGGCTCTGATACCTAATGACACGGAATGGAGGGGGTTAAGATTTAGGAAGTGGGAAAATTGGGTTAGGTTAAATCGAAAAACGATAATCCGATAATTCCATAATCGGGGATGGAATTTGGACAGCTATAACTCGACGATACAATCGATTTTAGGGCTGAAATTTTTAGTGAAGCTCTGGAAAAAAAGATAAGTGATGGTCCTCCAAAAATGAAGGAAATCACGTGGATGGATCAGTCGAAATGTAATAAAAGAGTAACAGTGGTTGGGAGGTGGCCGGAAATGCTGGACGGCGGAGAAGATAAAATTGCAAACGAAATCAACGATGGAAGAAGGAGCTTACAGACTTCAAGCTCACCCTACGTCCTTGAAGAAAGCTGGAGACTTTGAAGCACGAAGAGATGTCCAGCCCGGAGGGAGAAATCTTGAAGGGAACCCACGGTGGCCGGAGAACTTCCGGCTGCCCGCTGAAATTGGAAAATGCCCAAGAAGAGAGAGCTAAAAAGCTTTTTAAATTCAAATTCCAGATTGAAAATTACAAGCAAGCATTGGGGGAGGTTTTATCAGATGAAAAGAGAGGAAAAAAGGGAGGGAAAATTATGAGCCAAAGTCATGCAACATGCATGCTGAAAATGAAAATAAAGGAGGGAAAATTGGACCAATGAGAATGCAAGAATGTGATCGCCACGTGATCTTGCACCCCTTCAGCCAATTTTCCCTTCTTTCTTGGCCCAAAATACCCTTCTTTTAGCCAATAATCCCTCATGCAAAACCTCATGCAAAAGCATGCAAAATAACTAAGATGTATCTAGCCGAGAAACCCTCTCGGGTTCTCCTAA
This sequence comes from Begonia fuchsioides, assembly GCA_003255005.1. NCBI lineage: Eukaryota > Viridiplantae > Streptophyta > Magnoliopsida > Cucurbitales > Begoniaceae > Begonia > Begonia fuchsioides. Next base: position 5,067 of record QAOC01045195.1, read on the forward strand.
AATGTAACGTAAAAATTAACGTAAAATTATACTAATAAAATTCCTTCACTCCATGCCAATTAATCACGTGTTTTGGCCTTGTTTGATCCTCTAAAGTTGGATTAGAAATGTATAGTTCATCAATTAATTTTCTTGCAAAATTAACAAATATGTTAGAAAGTTCCCGAGCTCGGGCTCGGGTGATTGCTCCATTCGGTATGCCAATCTGTGGCATGTCAGCTTTGGGCTTTTGGCTTTGGGCATTGGGCATAGGGCTAAGGGCTTATGGCTTAAGGCTCAGGGCTTAGGGCTTATGGCTTAGGGCTTTAGCCTTTTGTCTTTGCACTTATAGCTTAAGGCTTAGATCTTAAAGTTTATGGCTTACATCTAAGGGCTTAGGGCTTAGGGCTAAGGACTTTTGGCTTTGGGCTAAAAGCTTTAGGATCAGGGCTTAAAGCTTTTGGCTTAGGGCTTAGAGCTTTTGGCTTAGGGGTTAGGTTTAGGCTTAGGGCTTAAGGCTTGAGAGGTTAATGCTTACATATTAGGGCTCTCGGTTTACGAATTTGTGCTTTGTGCTTTGTGCTTAGTGCTTTGGCCTTAAGGCAAGAGCTCAGAGATTAGGGCTTATTGCTTAGGGCTTAGTATTTCAAGCTTAGGGCTTTGAATTTTGGGCAAGAGATTAGGGCTTTTGGCTTAGGGATTATGACTTTGTGCTTTGTGATTAGGGCTAGGGCTTGGCCATAGGACTTTGGGTTTAGGGTTTAGGGGTTAGCGATTTGGTCTTAGAACTTTGGTCTTAGAGCTTAGGGCTTTTCCGTAGGGCTTAGGGCTTTGTGCGTAGGGCTTAGGGCTTTGGGCTTTATGCTTAGTTCATAGGGCTTTAGGCTTTAGGCTTTAGGCTTAGTGATGCGGATCAAGTAGTGACACTAATTTATAGTATTAAGGAAATTCAAAAGGTGGATCTTTCTTAAACTCAAATTGGAAATCAACTTGGAGGCACAAGAAACTAACTACAAAGCCTAAGGCAAATTTCAAGGGACTGATAACAACTACCTTAAATAATGCTTATATAAAATTTACGACTGAAACTGCTGCAACAACTAGAGCTCGAGAAATTAATTTTTTTAATTATCAAGGATTCAGCCACTATGCTTCAAATTGTACAAATAAAAAAACAATGGTAATATGTTATAATTGGGATGTTGAAAGTGAGAACTCAAGTGTTGGTAAGAGCACCCACTAGAAGATTGTAGCGATATTGAGGTAGTGGAACCCCTGAGAGGTAAACTCTTAGTCACTAACGCGTGCTCAATGTGCAAGCCAAGGACCATGGAGATGAAGTACAAAGATAACACATATTTCATACTAAATGCCACGTGAATAACAAGGTATATAGTTTGATAATTGATAGTGTGAGTTGCACTAATGTTGCTAGTACTTTGTTGGTGGATAAGTTGGGATTGAAAACCAAAAAGCATCCACATTTTTACAAGCGACAATGGTTGAAATTGCAGTGATGTTGAAGTTACTAAACGAGTGAAAATTGCTCTATCCTTTGGAAAATATCATAATGTGGTTTTTTGTGATTTGGTTCCTATGCAAGCAACGAAAATTTTATTAGGAAGACCATGGCAATTAGATCGAAAAGTCAAGTATAATGGGTTCAAGAATGAGTATAACTTTGTTCAAGATGGTAAGATAATCATTCTCAATCCACTTAAACTATGGGAAGCTAGTGAAGATTAAAAGAAAAATATAAAAGATTTCAAAATGAGAGAACAACCAATATGTGAGCAAAAGAGTGAAAAAAGGGCGATAAGAGAAAAATAGAGTGTGAGAGAAAACAAGAAGAGAGTGGGAAAAAAGACAAAGAGAGAAAACAAAAGCCAAAGAGAAGACAAGAGGAGAGTGGTAAAATGAGCAGAATAACAAGAGAAAGTTAGGTGAAAAGTGTGATGTTAGCAAGGCAACAAGTACTTGTACTCTTGTACAAGGATATTTATCTTTCTACAAAAGCCAAACGAAACTCGTATTCAAGCAAAGAAATTTGGTTTGGATTCACCTAAGGAAAGAAAGATTTGCAAGTAGAAAGAAAAATAAGTTGCAGCCTCGAGGAGATGGTCATTTTACAGTGTTGGAGCAAATCAATGACATGCCTACAAAATTGATTTGTCAAGTGAATATGGTAATGTAAGTGCCACTTTCAATGTTAGTGACTTATCTTTGTATGATGCAAGAGATTCGAGGATGAACGTTTTCGAGGAAGGAGGGAATGATGCTGAGAAAGAGGTGATACAAATCAAACCCAATGAGAAAGACCAATAGCAAGGAATTAGAGGCCCAATGACAAGGTCAAGAACCAAGAAAATGCATGAAGCGCTACATGATTTAGTGGAGGAAATTGAAATGAAAGAATATATTCAAAATCAAAACAAAATACCTATTATGTTATGTGTTGAAGAAAATATTGATATCATGCAAGGTTGTCAATGATACATGCCCAAGAGCCCAAGCCTAATACAAGATATTGAAGGGGCAAAGGAAATAGGAAACTACATGCAACTTTCCTTAAATCAAAATTTTACTTGACAAGCAAGAATGTATTAGAAGATTCGACAGCCTTCGCAAAGTTATTTACAAAAATTTCATCACAAAACTTGTAGCTACCTTCAAGACCTTTTTGGAATAGACTAAATCATAAAAATCAGATGTTGTTTGCTTAGCAAAATGCATAATTTACCAAAACAGAAGTGCCCCAAACTTGTAGCTACCTTCAAGACCTTTTTGGAATAGACTAAATCATAAAAATCAGACATTGTTTGCTTAGCAAAATGCATAATTTACCAAAATAGAAGTGCCCCAAAAACAATTTAGAAAATTCTTTCTTTTATTCTATTATTTAGTAAAGTTTCCTAGTTACTTTCTATTTCCTAATTTACTTTTTGTTAGTTTAGAAAGTGTGTAGCGTATTTAAAGGCATCCAAGTCATTGTAATAGAAGACAACTTTTATGATTAAATCATCTTGTTTGTTTGGAGAGAATTTTCTCTTTGGTTCTTTGCAAAGAACTTGATCTTCATCAAGTTAATTCTCGATAGATCAACTTTGATAGCTTTTGTTCTTTTTGAGAAGTTTGGTATGGGTCAAGCTCCTTATTTGATTACTTAGGTTCCGTTGGGAAAGTTAGACTGGGGTTAAGTTCCTTGTACTTGATTCAAAGGAGATCCAGGTATCTTTTTGTGATTTTTTGAAGGGTCTCTGGTTTGATATACCTCATTTTTTTCATCAGCTTATGGTGTTGGATGTAGGGCTTAGGGCTTAGGGCTTAGGGTTTAAGCCATAGGACTTGGGCTTAGGGCTTTAGGTGAAAGGTTTATGGCTTATAATTTAGAGCTTAAGGATCAGAGCTTAGGGCTTAGGATTTAGGTCTTAGGGATTATGGCTTAGGGCTTAAGATTTTGAGTTGCGTATTTAGGTTTAGGGGTTTAGGCAGACGACTTTGTGCTTAGAGCTCAAGCATTAAGGCCTATGGCTTCTGGCTTAAGGCTTATGGCTTTTTAGCTTAAGGTTTTGGGTTTAGGGCCCATGGAGCATGGCTTAGGGCATAAGGATCATGGATTAGGCATTAAGGCTTAACGATTAATGCTTAGGGTTTTTAGTGTTGTGCTTTGGGCTTTGTGCTTTGCGATTATGACTTGGGGTTTAAAGGGTAAATCTCAGGGCATAGGGCTTAGGCCTTAGAGCTTTGCTTAGGGCTTACGACTTAAGGCTTAGAACATTGGGCTCAAGGCTTTTAGGCTCAGAGGCTTGAACTTAAGGCTTAGGGCTTTGGGCGGAAGCCTTTGGGCTTAGGCTTTTAGGATTATTTATGAGTGCTTAGGGCTTAAGGATTAAGGCTTAGGCTTTTAGTGTTTTTCTTGTGCTTGTGCTTTGAGGCTTAGGACTTAGGGTCTAGCTCAAAAATCTTAGGGCATAGGCAACAACCTTAGGGCTTTGGTATTAGGGCTTTGAAATCAAGGTTAGGGCTTTTGGATTAGGGCGTTCAACTTAGACGAAGGCTTAGGGCTTAGGGCTTCGGGCTAAGAGCTTTGGCCAATAAATTAGGGTTTAGGCATAGGTGTCGGAGCTTTGTGCTATCGAAATAGGGCTAAGGGTTGGAGAATAGGACATTTTTCTTAGTGCTTAGGGCTTATGGCTTAGTGCTAAGAACTTAGGACTTTGGGCTTAAGGCTTATGGCTTATGGCTTATGGCTTATGGGTTAGGGCTGAGGGCTTAGGACTTTGGGCTTAGGGCTATGGTTTACGTATTAGGGTTTAAGGTTTTGAACTTACAGCTTAGGGATTAAGGCTTAGGGCATTAGGGCTTTGTGCTTAGTGCTTAGGGTTAGGGCTTAAGGCTTAAAGTTTAGGGCTTATCATTTAGGGCTTAGGTTTAGGGCTTAGGGCTAAGGGCTTCAGGTTTAGGGCTTAGGGATTTGGAAATAGGGCTTCAGGCTTAGGGCTTCGGCCTTTGGGCTTAAGCCGTTTGGTTTACGGCTTACGGCTTACGGCTTACGGCTTACAGCTTACGACTTAAGGTTTAGGGATTGAGGCTTAGGGCTTTGAGCTAAAATACTTAAGGCTGAAGGATTTCGGCTAAAGTTTTGGCTTTTGGCTTTGAAATTAAGGATTAAAGCTTGGGGCAGAGGACTTAGGGCTTTTAGATAAGGGTTTAGGGCTTAAGGTTAAAGCTTAGGACTTAGAGTTTAGGGTATAGGGCATACGACTTAAGCCCTAACGCTTAGTGCTTAGTGCTTTCTTTTTTAACATTAGGGCTCCAGGATTAGGACTTAAGGCATAGGTCATTCGAGGTTAGAGTTTGGAGCTTTGGGCATATGGATTTAGGCTGAGGGATTGGCGCTTAAGGCTTTTTGATTAGGGCTTTGGGCTTTAAGATTATCGGTATGGCTTAAGATATTCGACTTAGGGCTTAACGGCGCTTTACGCTAAGTGTTTTGGGCTTAAGTCTTTGGGATTTGGGCTATGGGCTTAGTGCTTAGGGCTATGAGCTTAGTGCTTAGGGCTTTGGGTTTACAAATTAGTGCTTAGGTCTTGGACTTTGGGCTTTAGGCTTGGTGTATGGGCCTTAGTTCTTATGTCGTATGGCTTAGGGCGCAGGGTTGGGGTTTAAGGCACTGGCCTTAGGGCATAAGGCTTTATAGGCTTTGGGCTTAGGGCTTTCAGCTTACGGCCTTGAGCTTTGTGCTTTGGGATTAGAGTTTACGGGTTAGGGCAAAAGAGTTAGTGCTTAGGGCTATGGATTCAGATTTTGAGCTTTGGGCTTAGTGCTTAGAGATTTTGGGTTTTTAGTATTGGGCTTTGGGGTGAGGACTTATTGCTTAAGTCTAAGCGCTTTGGGCTTAGTGCTTTAGCCTTAGGGCTTTGGACTTTGCCCTTAGGTAATATAATCTAGAAATGGGGTGGTTTAAGGGCATATGAAATGGGTAAGATGCCGGCTCGGTTTTGGGAGAAAATAGTTTTTTGGCTTTATTTGTGGCGATGCAATGGACCGGTTGACAAACCAAACCTCAAATTTTCAGACAAATGTATGAAAGATGACAGAAGAGTAAATAAAAAAATTGGTGGGAAAAAGTAAAAAAGAAGAAACGTGGATTTAGATTAAATTTAGGGGTCTTGGTAAAACGGGCATAACTCGCATTTCACAGTGATTTTGGGGCAGAAATATAGAGTCTAGGCGATTTGGTTTGATGGAAAAATGTTGGTTAAAATCTAGCAAAATCTCACAGGTAAATAAAAAAAAGTCTTCGAGAGTATTTTGGTGGTCGAAGGGGTTTTTGTTCATGAGTTCTGGAAAAAGGTAATGTCAAAAAGTGATTTCCAAACGGCTATAACATAGCCTACGAATAAAGACTTCGAGTGAAAAATGTGGTCTCTTACAAAATATGTCTAGTGTAAGTTCCTATAATATGTACCAAAGCAATGAATTCGTTTGCAAATGGTGCATGTAGAAGTTATCAAGGGTCAGTGGAGGAAAAAATACGGCAACCGGAGAAGATAAGAAAAATGAGATCAAAGGGAATGGAAAAAAGAGCTATCTGGATTGCATCCTTACCCAAATGTCCACCAAGATGAAGGCTGAAGAGATGCAGCAAGACCTAGCTTTTCTTAGCTTAGAAACGACACAAAAACAATCAACAATTGCTCAGATTTTGCCGTATATGACTCACTGGAGGGCAACCGAGTCTAGCGAGATACTTCTTAACTAAGGGATCTGCAAGCTGCGATTTTTATTCTTAAAAACTTACTACAAAGAAGATGGAGGGTTATTTTTAATCAACCATTCATTGTGGACACGTTAGTAGACAGGTGACTACAAAATCGGATAAAAAAAAGAAGAGTAGAAACGAGGATTAGCCAAATCATGAAAGGAGAACTTGATGGTCCAATTACCCTTTTTTCTCCCTTATCCTAAATTGGTCCCCACTCACCTCTACTTTTTTGACAACCCCAAAAGTAAAAATCCATGCACAAAATCAAACCCATGCAATACCCATTAAAACGCACACTAAATTGACACAAAACCCATTAAGTTAGTTTCTCGGGTAACTTACTTGCACTAACATCTCTATAATTAACCTTTCTTACCCATTCCAAATAGGATTCGGAATCACTTTCACCATGAAAAGAACGAATCAACATCTTAATGTTTCTTTGGTTGCATTCTTCTTGGTTTTTTCTAGGATACCGCTCCTTTTTGTAACAGTTGCTCTCATTTTCGGACTCAATATCTTGCTTTATTTCTTTATTATTTCCTCCTGCAAGGCTACTAGTTTGAGTCTCTAACATATTATATCTCATTTCAATTTTTTATTTTTCCTTGTATGGCTTGCGCATATGCCTCTGGATCAACAATAATTTGACTTTCGTCCATACTCATTTCTCAATATAAGAACAAAAAAACCGTTAGCAAATAAATAAGAAAATAAACAGATCTCACTCACTCCGTCATTTGTTTACACCCAATCAATGTCACTCACACTCGTATTTATGTCAATTAATGGCTTTTATAAAATAGTCTGACACTCTTGCCTTTTTTCTCTCAATTTCCTCTTTTAGTTCTTTATGCAAAAACTCAATTCATAAGAAATATTCGACAAGTAAAAACAATCAAGATCATACTTTTCAGCAAAAAAATTCAAACTTCCAAGATTGTCAAAGTCAAACTATTTTGAAAGAAATAATAGCATCCAAGGAAAATGTATGTATAATGATGAATGATAGTAATGAAGTATTGATCTATTGATGTAAGAGCAAGAAAGTCAATGAATAACTTTGAAGTCACCAAAATTAGAGAAAGTGACTTTGACACAAATATTGAAGACGAAACAAAGTAAGCACTATTTGAAGTAACGAGATTATTTTTTATAATAGTAGCAACAAACACAAAAAGAAAAAAATTGTTCTTTTTTCACTTTTTTCTTGTGCTTTTTCTTATTTTTTTGCAAAATATTTTTTTTTCAAGTTTTTTTACGATTTTTCTGCTTTTTTTAATAAAAAAGATAGAAAGATAGGAAATAAGAATGAATAAGAAAGCTTAAATAAAATAGAAACTTAACTAAAGGAGCCAAAGCTCAGATATCAAATTATGAGAACAAGAGCTATAAACCGAGACCCTTCAATAAAGCGGAAAACGATAGCTGGATCACAGTTTGAATCAAGTACGAGGAACTTGACCCTAATTAAACATTGTGGATGGAACCTAAGTTATGAAACAAGGAGCTTGACCTAGACAAAACTTGTCGATAAGAACCAAAGATTATCTATCAAGAATTAACTTGATGAAGATCGATTTCTTTGCAAAGAACCAAAGAGAAAATTCTCTCCAAACACTCAAGGTGAATTAATCATAATTTTTTTTATTACAATAACTTGGATACCTTTAAAAAGGTTACACACTTTCTAAAATAACAAGTAAATTAGGAAATAGAAAGTACTCAGAAAACTTAACTAAATAATAAAATCAAAGAAATATTTTTTGGAATTGTTGTGGCGCACTTCTGTTTCAGTAAGTTGTGCATTTTGCAAAGCAAACAACGTCCTATTTTTATGATCTAGCCCATTACAAAAAGATCTTGAAGGAAGCTACAACTTTTATGAAGAAAATTTTTCAAACAACTTTGGGAAGGTTGTATAATCAGCCAATAAATTATTGTTGGTCAATTAAAAGTTTGATTTAAGCAAAGTTACATGTACTTTCCTATTTCCTCTGCCCCTTCAATATCTTGTATTAGGCTCTGGCTCTGGGGCTTGTGTCTTTGACCACCTTGGATTATATCAATATCCTCTTCAACACTTGACATAATAAGCATTTTTTTGTGATGTTGCATAGATTCTTTCACTTCGATTTCCTTCATTAAACCACATAGTGATTCATGCATTTTCTTAGTTTTTGACCTTGTCATTGGGCCTCCAACTCCTTGCAATTGGTCTTTCTCATTGGGTTTGATTTGTGTCACAACTTGATCTGTATCATTTAGGCTTAGGGCCTTAGGCTTTGGGCTTTGCGCTTTGGGATTTGGGGTTTAGAGCTTTTGGCTTAGGTCTTTGGGCTTAGGGCTTGGGCTTAGGGCTTTTGGCTTTGTGCTTTGATGCTAGTGCTTAGGGCATAGGACATAAGACTTAAGGATTTTGGCTTAGTGCTGAAGGCTCAGGGCTTAGGGATTAGGGTTTAGGTCTTTGGGCTTTGGGATTTTGTTCTTAGGACTTAGGGTTTAAGGTTTAAGATTCATGGATTTGGGCCTATAGCTTGGGGTTTTAGGCTTTTGTCTTTTGGCTGATGGCTTTGGGCTTAGCTATTTGAGCTTAGGGCTTAGGGCTTAGTGCTTAAGGCTTAGCACTTAGGACTTCGGCCATAAGATGTTGGCCTTATGGCTTAGGCCTTTGGGCGTAGTGCTTAAGGCTTAGGTGTTAGGGATTAGTGCTTAGGGCTTTGTACTTAAATCTTAGAACTTAGGAATTTCTGCTTAAGGCTTAGGGCTTTGAGCATAGGGCTTTCTGATTGGGAATTAGGGCTTTGGTTAGATGGCTTTATGCTTAACGCATTGGCCTTAGGGCTTTGGGCTTTTGTTTTAGGGCTTTCAGTGTTATGCTTTCGGGTATGTGCTTGACGATTAAGCTTAGTTCTCTGAGATAGGACTTTGGGCTTTGGGCTCAGGTCTTGCCTTAAAGCATAACTCTTAGGCCGTAGGGCTTATGGCTTAGGGCTTAGGGCTTAAGGCTTGGTGCTCAAAGTTTTGAGCTTAGAACTTTGGGCTAACTGCTTTGTGCTTTGAGTTCAGAGCTTAAAGCTAAGGGCTAAGGGCTTGGGGGTTAGGGCTTTGGGCTTTTCACTTTTGGATTTGATGTTACAGCTTAGGCCTTTTGGCTTAGGATTTTGACTTTGTGCTTTGTGCTTTGTGCTTTGAGCCTTGGGTTTAGGTCGTAGGTCACAAGACCTAGGGCTTTAGGGTTATGGCTTAGGGCTTAGATCTTTCGAGTAAGGGCTTTGGCCTTAGAGCTTTAGCCTGACGGCTTTGGGACTTAGGCTTAAGGATTATGATTTAGGGCTTGCGGCTTTTTCTTTGTTATTAGGAAATTAGGGCTTAGTTCTTGGGGTATAGAACTTAGGGCTTTAGTTTTAATGCTTTGAGTGTAACTCTTAGGGCGTAGAGATTCAGCCTTAAGGCTTTGTTCTAAAGGCCTAGGGCTTAAGGCTTAGGCTTTGGGCTTAGGGATTAAGTCTTAGGGCTTTAGCTTTTGGCTTAAGGCTTAGGGTTTTAGGCTTATGGCTTTGTGCAAGACTTTTGGCTTAGGACTTAGGACTTTTGGCTTAGGGCTTAAGGCTTAAGGTTCTGGGCTTTGGGATTTGGGCTTCAAACTTTGGCTTTGTGCTTTAAAGTTATGTCTTTGGACTTAGATCTTAGTGCTTATGGCATAGGCCTTAGGGCTTAGGCTTTTGGCCTTGTGCTTAATGTTTCAAGCGTAGGGCTTTGGTTGATGATTGGGCTCTGGGCTTTGGGCTTTGTTCTTTCAAATTACGGCTAGGACTTTGGGCAGTGCTTAGGGCTTAAGGATTATAGCTTAGTGCTCTGGTCTTTGGGCTCTGAGTTTTGTTTAACGGCGTTGGCATTAGGGCTGGGCTTTGGGCTTTGGTTGTAGGGCTTTAGGCTTATTGCTTAGATTTTATGGATTTTTACTTAAGGCTTTGGGCTTTCGGTTTAAGGCTTAGTGTAACACCCGACTTTTTCCAAGTACTGTAAGTCCTATCAATGTTAAATGATGAACAAAGTTATCTGATTTTCGAAGAGATAAGTTCTTTAAATGAGTTTAAGTCCATCTAATGAAATTAACTAAATTAGTTGATGGAACTATAGCAACAAAAATTACTCGATTTGGAGATTTCTAGATAAAGTTATGAATTTTAGAAACTTACAATTGGTAACAACCACCGGGTTGAAGATCGATAACGAGGTAGTTTCAGTTTTCCCATTTTATCATATGACAAATGAGCTTAATTGACAAAGAAATCTTCTAAGAAATTGTAGAAGACATAAAAATGAGAATACTGATAGGTTAAACAACTCAATAGGAGTTGTGGTGAAAAAGTTATGAAATATTTAAGAGATTTAAGTTGACACCTCGTGCTTAGGTGCCACCTCGTG
>QAOC01045195.1:17310-32493 GCA_003255005.1 Begonia fuchsioides
GCCTTTGGAACACGACATACAAAAAGCATTTCATTCAATTACTTGGAAGGACGATAACGGTTCGGGAAACACCTCACCAACTCACATCAAAACCATGATGGAACCCGAGGAACCTCATCCAACAGATTAATACTACAAGGAGCAAGGAATAAAGGAGAAGCAACGTGGAATTGCTTTCGTTTCATTGGTTTTTAATTTTCATTTTCGGACTACTACAATCTCACGTGAAATTGCATGGCATGCATGAGGAGTTAATCACTCTCAATCACCGTTTTTGGGAGGGCATTTTGGTCACAATTTTGAAACCATAATCAGCTATGGAGGAGCTTGGACGTGGAGGCTTTTGATTGGTCCATTTCATACAAACTTGGATCACCATCTTGGCAACCCTCGGCCACCGATTCCCATTGTGTTTCTTCGATTCAATTTTGTGTTTGTTCGTATTTTCTTTATTTAATCTCTCGTACCAGCCATGTAATTTCTCAGATTTGAATTGAATAAGAGATTAAGTTCTTTTTCAATTGGAATTTCTTCCTTTGGTGTTTTCGAACATCCAAAGATTCGGTCTCCGATTCACCTTGAATCGGCCACCGAAAGACAATCCGGAGTTGATCGAATTTCTGAGCTAATTCGATTAATCCTTGCCTCAATTTTCCAACCTTCTTCAAGGATCTCAAGAGAAGTTGAGGGTCATTCAGCTCATCATCCATCCTTTGTTGATTTTACAATCAATATCCTTCAAAACCCTAATCCGTTCCCTAACCAAATCACCTCTCTATCCGAATTGATATCTTCCAATTCCTCCATCCAATTCCTCTAAATTTTTGAAGAATTATCCCATATTCATCCCCCAAGAATCCTTCAAAAATCCAGAACAAAACTCACTCTCAATCACAAGATTTGATTCCGTTTTCAACCACCAATCAGCATCCCGGAAATCCCAGAGTCACCTACCTTACCAATTCCATAACTCCCGATTCCACCGTCTATTACCTCTAAAATTTTTAGGAGATCATCCTCATTTATCCCCAAAGATCTCATAAAAATTTCAGATCGAAGCTCGCACACAAACGAGAGATCTGATTCGTCCATTCTCCTAACAATTTTTCCGAAAATTCTGGGATTCTCTTAGATTTCCACCTCTCTCGGTTTGACCTATCTCCACACCTAACCTAAAGCGTGTCACCATACTTGGTCTCGAATGTAGTTTTCCATTCATCTCCCTTCTTCATTCTTATTTGATGATAGCCACTGTTCAAGTACGCCTTAGAGAAGGAAGATGCCCCACTGAGTTCATCCAATAAGTCTTCAAGTCGTGGAATAAGATATCTATACTTGATAGTGATTTGATTAATGGCCCGACTATTCACACACATTCAGAAACTTCCATCTTTCTTAGGCACTAAGAGAGCAGGAACAACACTAGGGCTTAAAGATTCTCGAATATAACCCTTAGTAAGAAGTTCTTGAGATGAACGTTTAGTTTGCGATGAACGTTTAGTTTGGGAAGAAACACATGGACGAATTTGGGTTATCAACTTCTTTTGGTGGTTAAATGGTTTACAACTTCTCATCCTTCTAACATGTGGTGATAATGTGAAGTCTTGGTGCCCTAAAGGAGTGAATATAGAAAACACCGTGCATGGAAAGAATGATTACTTTCGGAAATCACAATAGGTGTGCATCCGCCACAATTGGTTAGTAGTTCCTTTCTTGCTAACTAATAGCTCCAAAGATTTTATAGTACTTATGCATATTAGATCCCATGAATACTTGGAAGAATACATTGCTGATTATTATGGGAACACTATGGATTATAATTGGGATAATGAAACTAGTGTTGAGCTAGTTATTTGGTTGTTTAGTACAAACCGGATTATTGAATATTTTGCCATGGAAAGAAATGTGTTGTGGTGAAAGACATTGAATCTTATGAGTCAAAATTAGAAGTTATTCAAAGTTGGCACACTCTTAAGGCGGCCTTAAGCCCAGATAATTTTTTTGATAAGGTAATCGACCCAAGAACATGCAAGTTTGAGTTACTCGAGAATTATGGAATTTCAGCCACATTTAATGTTCGATATCTTTCTCCCTTTGCTGGATTTGATGAAGATGAACAAGATGGAGATGACTTTCCACTGGATTTGAGGTCAAATCCTCAAGAACCCTGGGAGGATGACATGCCACAGATTGGCATGCCAAGCGGAGCAATCACCCGAGCCCGAGCTCGGAATTTTTCTAATATGTTTGTTAATTTTGCAGGAAAATTAATTGAAGAATTATACATTTCGAAGCAAACTTTGGAGGATCAAACAAGGCCAAAACACGTGATAACTTGGCGTGGTGAAGAGGTGAATTTGCAACCTAAAAACGAGACCGCCGGACTCGAGGCCGCACCCGAACCCGATTGAAGTTTACTTTGCATGGCGAGTTGGAGTCACATGCAAACATACACAATCATCCCACGACTCAACTCATCAACACTTCAATGGAGTGAAGGAATTTTATTGCATTTTTTAGTATAATTTTACTTTAATTTTTACGTACATTTTAGGAGAACCCGAGAGGGTTTCTCGGCTAGATACATTTTAGTTATTTTGCATGCTTTTGCATGGGGTTTTGCATGAGGGATTCTTGGCTGAAAGAAGGGTATTTTGGGCAAATAAAGAAGGGCAATTTGGCTGAAGGGGTGCAACATCACGTGGCCATCACCTTCTTGCATTCTCATTGGTCTAATTTTCCCTCCTTTATTTTCATTTTGCATGACTTTGGCTCATAATTTTCCCTTATTTTTTTTCCTCTCTTTCCAGCTGATAAAACCTTCCCCAATGCTGGCTTGAAGTTTTCAATTTAGAATTTGAATTAAAGTTGCTTTGAGCATCTCCCTCTCATGTGCATTTCAGACTTCAAAACCGGCAGCCGGCGCACCTTCGGTTACCATAGGTCATCTCAAAGGAATCCTCCCTCTGAGCTGGAGATTTCTTGGTGCTTCAATACTCCAGCCTTCTTCAAGGACTTTAGGGTGAGGTTGAAGGTCACAAGCTCTTCCTTCCATCAATATTTTTCGTTTGGTTTTAGTTCTTTCTGCCGGCAGATTTCCGGCCACCACCAAAAACGCCGTTACTGTTCCATTGATTTTCAACCGGTCCATCAGCGAGAATTCTCTTGTTTTTGGATGATTGTTTTTCAACCTACTCCCAAAGTTCCCCTAAAAAATTTCAGCCCAAAACTCATCCGCATCATCGAGATATCGCCGTCCAAATTCCAGTCCAGATTCTGGAATTTTCGGATTATCGTTTTCCATTTAACCTAACCCGATTCTCCCACTTCCTAAAATCTAAACCCCCTCCATTCCGTGTCACACACCTTTGAGCTTTTCACTAAAATAAGCTATTGATCTTCCTTCTTGCATTAGAATAGGTGCATCACATTCTACTTCGAAAACTTTGTTGAAATCGGGTAGCATTAGAATAGGTGCTTCACAAAGCTTAAGTTTAATCAACTCAAAGCATCCTTGATAGTTGGGAGTCCATTCAAACTCTTTTCACTTCTTGGTACAATCAGTTAAAGGAGCAACAATCGAGCTAAAACTTTTAATAAATCTTCGATAAAAGGAAGCAAAGCCATGAAAACTTCTAACCTCCGAAACATTCTTGGGAGTAGGCTAGGCTTTCATGGCTTCAATCTTGGAATCATCTACCTTCATTCCATCCTTAGAGATGATGAAACCTAGAAAATGGACCCTCTTTCGGCTTTGTGCTTTGGGCTAAGGGCTTAAGTCTTAGGCTTAATACTTAAAGATTAAGTTTTAGTGCTTAGGGATTAGGGCTTTAGGCTTAGAGCTTTGGGTTTTGGGTTTTGGGCTTTGAGCTTTGAGCTTTGGGCTTTGGGCTTTGGGCTTCAAGCAAAGGGCTTAAGACTTAAGGCTTACAGTTTCTAGCATAAGAAGGCTTAGACCTTTGGTCTTTGGGCTTCAAGCCTTAGGCTTTGGGCTTTGGGCTAAAGGCTTAAAGCTACGTCTGAGTTTAGAGGGCTTCATGCTTTGGGCTTAGGGCTTAGGGCTTTTTGCTAAGGGCTTAGGGCTTAGGACTTAGGGCTTAGGGCTATGAGATTATAGCTTAGGGCTTAGGAAGGGCTTCCAACTTAGATTTTAAGACTTAAGACTTTGGGCTTAGGGAGTTGGGCTTTGGGCTTAGAGATTAGGGCTTAGGGATTAGGGCTAAGGGCTTAAAGCCTTGAGCTTAGAGCTTAGTTCTTAGGGCTTTTTTATTTAGGCTTTGGTCTTCAGGATGAAAGCTTAAGGGCTTAGGTCTTAAGGCTTATAGCTTTGGGCTTCAGGCTTACCGCTAGGCTTAAAGCTTTGGACTTTAGAATTTAGGCTTAGGTTTTAGGTCTTAGGGCTTTGGGATCAAGCCTTAGGGCTAAGGGCTTAGGGCTTAGGGCTTAATGCTTATAAAATAGGGCTTTTAGCTTTAGGTTGAAAGCTTAGGGCTTAGGGCTTTGGGCTAAGGACTTTTGGCTTTGAGCTTAGGGCTTAGGGCATTTTGATTTATGCTTTGGTCTTTGGTCTTAGTGCCTAAGGCTTAGAGCTTATAGCTTTAGCTTAGGTCTTTGATATTTGGGCTTTGGGCTTAGGTTTTAGCTGCTAGGTCTTTGAGCTTAAGGCTTTGAGCTTATGGATTATGAAATAGGGCTTTAAGCTTTAGCTTGCGGGCTTCAGGCTTTGAAGTTTAGGGCTTTGGGCTTAGGGCAATTTGAGCTTTGGAGTTTGAGTTTAGATCTTTGGGCTTAAGTCTTGGGGCTTATGGCTTCGACCTTTGGGTTAGGGCTTTAAGCTTTGGGCTTTGGGCTTTGAGCTTTGAGTTTTGTCCTTTTTGCTTATGGCTTTGGGCTTTTTGGTCATAGTTGAGTCCTTTGGGCGTAGCGCTTTCTACTTATGGCTTAGAGCTTAGGGCTATGGGCTTAGGACTTTATGCTTAAGGCTTAGACCCTAGGGGTTTAGGCTTAAGGTTTAGAGTTTATTGCTTAGGTCTTAGGTCTTAGGGCTTTGGGCTTAGGGGTGAAGGCTTAGGTCTTTAGGATTTGGGTTTTGGGCTTAGGGTGAAGGCATAGGTATTTGGGATTTAGGCTTTGGGCATAAGGTTTAGGGATTAGGGCTTTGGGCTTAGGGTTTATAGCTTTACACTTAGGGATTAAGGATTAGGGCTTAGGTTTAAGAGCTTAGGATTTAGTGCTTAGGTCGTAGGGCTTAGGGATTAGGGCTTAGGGCTAGAGTTTTGGGCTTTGACTTAGGGCTTAGGGTTTAGGCCTTCAGGCTAGAGCTTTGGGCTTTGGCTTAGGTCTTTGAGATTGGGCTTTGGGCTTATGAGGACTTTGGGATTAGAGCTTTTGAGGCTTATGAAAAAGGGCTTTAAGCTTTAGGCTGCAGGCTTAAGGCATTGAGCTTAGAGTTTGGGCTTAGGGCATAGGCTTTAGATCTTTACGCTTAAGCCTTATTGCTTATGGCTTATGGCTTGGGCCTTTGGGTTTTGCTTTAGGCTTTGGGCTTTGGGCTTTTGCTTTGAACTTTAAGCATTTGCCTTTTGGCTTTGGGCTTAGGGCTTTTGGCTTCGAGTTTTGTCCTTGAGGCTTAGTGCTTTCTACTTAGGGCTTAGAGCTTTGGGCTGCATGCTTAGTGCTTAGGGCCGAGGGGTTTGTGCTTAAGGTTTAGAGTTTATTGCTTAAGGCTTAGGTCTTAGGGCTTTGGGCTTAGTGGTGAAGGCTTAGGTATTTGGGATTTTGGGCTTTGGGCATGAGTCCTAGGGATTAGGGCTTTGGGCTTAAGGTTTGGGGTTTATGGCTTAGTGACATGCCACGAGTTGAACCATCCATCGCCAATCCGAGAGGGGCCACCACTAGAGCTCGGACTCGAGCATTTTCTAACAAGTTTGTTCCTTTTGCAGGGGAGGCAATACAAGTACTCAATATATTGGAACCTACCTTGGAGGACAAAGAAAATCTCAATCCATTCAATTTTGATGTCAAGACATGAACCAATTGGTCCATGAAGGAGGGAGCATGTTCCCTTTGAAATAATAGAAGTAACACTTAGCTTTAGGTTTAATTTTTGCAAACAAAATTTAGATTTATATTTGAAATTTTGTGCATGGCCATGTAAGGCCCATTTAGGCGCCAACTTGGTTACCTTTTTGGTGGAGAAAGGACCACATGCTAGTTGTCAAAGCAACCAAGAATGGGGACCACGTTTTGGATTCGGCTCAGTTGGACCTCTGAATCGTTTTTTATAATCTTGACGCCCTTAAAACAAAACAACATCTTCTAAGGAAAGATAGCCAACATCTCAAGCTTTCAAAAGAGAGGTAGAAAGTTAAAATTGTATGTCGTTTGCTTAGTCAGCTACAGCTAACACAGAGAGAGCATCCCATGAAGGCTCCTCATTGGTCCATCTTTGATGTCATGGATTGTGCTTCTTGGAGATGTTTTGGGCCGTCCGATGAAGAATGTGATGTTGCTTAGTTTTTCTATTTAATCTTACCTATGCTAAATGTAATTCTCAGATTTGATTGAATAAAGATTTTTCTTTTCAAATTTGATCTCTCCCCTTTGGTCTTTGGGCTTTGGCCTTTGGTCTTAAGTTTTAGGTCCTAAGGCTTTAGGCTTATAGGTTAGGGCTTAAGGCTTATATAATAGGGCTTTATCCTACGTGCTTAAGGCTTTGAGCTTAGAGCTTTGGGCTTAGGGAATAGGGTTTTGAGCTTTAGAATTTGAGTTTAGATATTTGTGCTTAAGCCTTATGTCTTAGGGCTTGGGCCTTTGGGCTTTTGCTTTAGGCTTTTGGTTTTGGGCTTTGTCTTTGAGCTTTAAGATTAGGTCTTTGGGACTAGGGCTTTTGCTTTTAGCTTAAAATTTAGTCTCTTGGGCTTAGGGCTTTCTACTTATGGCTTAGAGCATTGGGCTATAGGCTTAGGGCCTAGGGATTTGGGCATAAGGTTTAGAGTTTATTGCTTAGGGCTTAGGTCTTAGGGCTTTGAGCTTAGGGGTGAAGGCTTAGGTCTTTGGGATTTGTATATTTGGCTTAAGGGTGAAGGCTTAGATTTTTAAAATTTGTGCTTTGGGCATAATGCTTAGGGATTAGGGCTTTAGGCTTAGGGCTAGTGGTTTATGGCTTTACACTTGGGGATTAAAGAATAGGACTTAGGTTTTAGGGTTTAGGGTTAAGGGCTTATGGATTAGGGCTTAGAGCTTAAGGCTGATAGCTTAGGGCTTTGAACTTCAGGCTTAATGCTCAGGTTTTAGGGCTTAGAGCTTAGCTCTTTGTGCTTAAGGTTTAGGGATTAGGGCTTAGCGCTTTGGGCTAAGGGATTTTTTTTATTCTGGGTCTTTCATTCCTTTATTTTCTATCTTTCCTCATCATTGGGGCTTCCTGGCAAGGAACGAGAGACCACAAACTTGAGTCCACTTAAGGGGACAGCCAACTCGATTCCAAAGTTTGAGAGAACACAAACTTGAGTCCACCTAATGGGACAGCAAACTCAAACCCCTTCCCATTGACATTTACATAACTTTCTCCTCCTTTCTTTTTTCTTTTGCTTTCGTTGGTTATTCAAACTCAACCCGAAACAACCATTTTCATATTACATTTTATATGAAATCTCATGCATGTAAATAGTTTGTAACTTTCTAGAAAACATGATGCATGAGAGGTTCGTGGTATGAACGTGTCAAGCAATTAAGTAATATTCAATAACATTAAAATAACAATCCATCATATCATCAACCGAATCATGCTTTTTTTTATCATTTTATACGTGCATCTCATCTTAACATATCAAGCATAAAATAACAGTAAAGTCCATTTGTTCTATGACGTAGACCCAATTAAGGGCCAAACACACACAATACTACTTACCTTATCTATCCTTAGGAAGTCTTTCTAGTAGTAGGAATAGTTGTGAATCACCTTCACCTCAATCACCTAATATTATTCACAATTTTTGGAATCAATGCCTTGTTTTGTGATAACTTCAAAATATCATAACTTGTTGTATACATGATGAAATGCTATAATTCCAAAGCCTATACGTCACTCAAGTTGTCTTAGTAACCCCCATAATTTTCACTAATTATGTCTTAATTATGATTTGGTAATAATCCTATAGTGACATATGTCATACTCCGATTTGCCTTCCTTTTCTACTTCTAATTTAGTATGTATAAATTCAAACAAATTTCTAATTGAACTATTGTTAGCGTAAAAACTCTTAACTTGTACACTGGTATTACATTCTACCCTCATTACAAAAATTTTGTCCTCAAAATTTCAAGCATCAAATAGATGAGAGTATTGACTTCTCATATCGTCTTTCTTTTCCAAGGTGGCTTCTTTAACCAAAGGGATCTTTTTATTTTGAAGTTCTTTGGTCAAGTAATTGAGAATTCGAACTGGTTGCTCTGTATACTCCAATGCTAGTCGAATTTTGATATCTTCTTGCTGTACAACTTGAGATGGATCTCTTAAGCAATTCCTTAACATAGATACATGAAACACATTGTGCACTCTGGCCATTTATAATGGTAGATTTAGTTCATATGTCCTTCCTCAAACTTTCTTCTTAATAAGAAAAGGGCAAACAATTCTTGGGCTAAGCTTGCCTTTTCTTCCAAATCTTATTACTCCCTTAAATGGGGAAACCTTTAAAAATACTTCTTCTCCCTTGTTAAATTCTAACTCTCTTCTTTGTTGTCGGCTCTGAGCTATCCTTATTTTTTCTCTGATTATCTTCACTTGATCCAGTGTTTGTTGAATGATTTCAGAGCCTAATAACGTTGCTTCTCCCAATTCATGCCAACACAAGGGAGATCGACACTTTCGACCATATAGAGCTTCATATGGTGCCATATCGATAGTAGCTTGATAACTATTATTGTAAGAGAATTCTACTTATGGCAGCATCTTGTTTCATGTAGTATTAAACTCAAGTACACATAATCTTAACATATCTTCCAATGTTAGGATTGTCCTCTCTGTTTTCCCATCGGTTTGAGGATGGAATGCTGTACTAAAATTCAACTTTGTGTCCATTGCTTCGTGTAAACTTCTCCAAAACTTTGATATAAATCTTCAATCTAGATTTAACACAATAGATACTGGTACTCCATGCAATTTCACTATCTCTTGTAAGTAGAGTTCAGCATATTGATGTAGTGAGAACGTCATCTTCACTGATAGAAAATGGGCAGATTTCATTAAGCAATCTAAGATTACCCATATTCCATCATGTCCTATCGTAGTTTTTGGTAATCCAAAAAAAAATCCATTGAAATACGTTCCCACTTCCATTCTGGGATAGGTAAGGGTTGGAGAGTTTCTGCTGGATCCTGGTGTTCTGCCTTTACTTGTTGGCAAATTAGATACAATTTAACATAATTTTTGATGTCCTCTTTCATATTCGCCACCAAAAGTCTAAATTCAAATCTCGATACATTTTTGTTGTTCTAGGATGTGTTGAGGACGTAGATGAATGTGCTTCCGATAACACCTTTCTTCGTAAATCTGAATATTGTGGCACATATCATCGACTTTTGAATTTTAAAAAACCATCTTCTAAACAATAAAATCTGGAAGATTTATCAAGAACAATTTTTGACTTATAATCCAAATATTTTGGATCTATCAATTGTGCCTCTTCGATATCATCCAAAAGTGTAGGTCTAATTGCTAATGCAACCATCTTACTATTCCCTTCTGTTCTAAGACCCTAAACTTGAGTCCACCTAAGGCGACAGCCAACTCAAACTCATTCTCAATGACATGTACACAACTTTCTCTTTCTTTCTTTTATCTTTCTCTTTCGTTTGTTATTAGAGCTCAACCCAAAACAACAATTTTCATGTTATGTTTCATATGAAATTTCATGCATGTAAAAAGTTTATAACTTTGTAGAAAACATGATGCATGAAATGTTTGTGGTATGAACGTGTCAAGAAATTAAGTAATATTCATAACATTAAAACAACAATTCACATATCATAAACCGAATCATGCTTTTTGACATCATTTTGTACGTGCATCTCATCTTAACATATAAAGCATAAAGCAATAGTAAAGTCCTATTGTTTTATCATGTAGACCCAATTAAGGCAAAACACATATAATACTACTTACCTTATCTATCCTTAGGAATTCTTTTTAGTAGTAGGAACACCTATGAATCACCTTCACCTCAATCACCTAATATCATTCTCAATTTTTGAAAACAATGTCCTGTTTTGTGATAACTTCAAAATATCATAACTTGTTTTATACAAAATGAAATGTTATGATTCAAAAGCCTATACGTCACTAAAGGTGTCTAATTCAACGTGATAAAATATCTAGGGCATGAGATTAGTCTATCATTGGTTTCAAATACAAAATCTTAATTTGCACAGAAATGATAGTTTTGTGGTAACTTTGATAAAACATGCACAACCTCTACCAATTCAAAATGTCCATCATTCAAAAACATATATATGATATTCCAACACAATTTTTTAACCAATAAAAATAATCATGGAGCAAAACTTTTAATTTTCATGTATCACTCATAAACAACTTACAAAGTCATTGATAATCTCATAATTCTCATTAATCCTTACTGTAATAATGTGAATAATTATAATAACTATAAACAACGTAACATAAGGTCATACCTCTTGTTTTTTATCTCAATAGATTTCTCTTGATGAGAGAAACACTTTTTCTAAAAATATTTGATGCCAATATCAGCTTCTTCCCTTTCAACTTTCACTTTCTCTCTCTCTAAACCCTTTTCTGTCAAGTTTTCCCTCTCTTTCCCCCCTTCTCTCTCTTCAGCACAACAATGGTTGATCATCAGCGATCCTCCAATATTTCTAGATGGTTCATGGGGTGAAATTACTATTTTTCCAAATTTATCCGTTTACTTTTACCATTTTACTATTACCTAATCCTAAGGGTTAACTTAATTAATCATGATTATTAAACCTTAATGAACCAATAATTTTGACTAATTATGTCTTAATCATGATTTAGTACTAATCCTATAGTGACATGTGTTATACTCATATTTGCCTTCCTTTCCTACTCGTAAGTCACTATGTATCACTTCAAACAAATTTCTAACTAAATCATTTGATATCTTAAAAACACTTAACTTGTACACTTGTATTACATAAGGCCTAGGGCTTAGGGCATAAGGCTTAGGGCTTAAGGTGTATGGCTTAAGGCTTAGGGCTTAGGGATTAAAGCTTAGGGCTTAGGACTTAGGGCTTAGGGCTTAAAGCTTAGGGCTTAAAGCTTAGGGCTTAGGACTTAGGGCTTAGGGCTTAAGGCTTAGGGCTTGGGGCTTATGTGACATGATATGGGCGACCCAAAAATTGTCATGTTACAAATTTTTATCTAATGTGTTTGCTAATTTTGTAGCTTCCTATTTCTTTGGAGATTTCAGCCTTTGTCTAAGCTTAAGCAACGATCCATTCCATTTTGATGTCAAGACACGGCCCGAGTGGTCCATGAAAGAAGGAGAATGTTCCCTTGGAAATATTTAAATTTGTCAAAGCAACAAAGCATGGGGACCACGTTTTGGATTCGGCTTAGTTTGACCTCCAAAGATGATTGGGCATTTTTGAAGACCTGCTTGGCCTTAAATCAAAATGACGTCTGCTGAAGAATGCTAGCTATTTTCTCAAGCTTTCCAAACAGGGGTGGAACGTTAAAATCAAATGCCATTTTTCTAGTCAGCTATAGAAATTACCGAGAGCCAAGTGCAAGCAAGCTACCGGCTTGGACTCCTCAACTTCTTTGCCACCAATTCGGCCCAAGTCCAAATTGAAAACTAAGCTAGGGTTTGCATCCAAATAAAAGGATATATATAAATCTACCCAGCTTTGGAAGAAATCAGAGGCTTCACCATCTTTCCTTTTTGCGTAATGGGCCAAAGCGGGAAAGCCTGTGAGCCATCCAATTGGGCACATTCTTACTTCGCTTTGAGGGCTAGGATTTCGTGAATGGCTTGTTAAATCCCCCATTTTCAGCTTTTAATCAGTTCATATTTGAATTTAGAAGATTTTCTTTTCAAATTGTGAATCTCCCCCTTTGGAGTTTTTCCCTCCAAAGACTCTGTCTCCGGAATCCATATTTCGGCCACCGAGAGACAACCGGAGTTGGTCATCCTTCCGAGCTAGGATGAACTATCCTTACCACATTTCTTCAGCCATCTTCATTGTCTAAGGGTGAGAGTGTGGATCATCAGCTCAAGCATCCATTTTGTTTAAGTGAAAGGAACCACTTTTACCGCAATATTCCGTATCCGGTCAATCTGCATCTGTCTTTCATTTCGCATGCACAACCCTAAACCATCAGTAAGAAACTCTCCAAATTTGGAAGAATTCTTCTACCCTCATCCATTTAGAAAACCTCCAAATTTTAGTCTCAAACTCACCCCCGTTTCCAAGATACAATTGTTTCAAGTCCATCTCTGTTTTCTCGGATCTACCGAGAAAACCCTAATTTTTCTTACAAACCGCCTTCACCATTTTCGGCATCATTCTCATTCCATCCGTGAGATCCTAATGATTTTTGGAGGATCCATCCTACACTCATTTGCGAGATACCCTCCAAATTTCATTAAAAATCTCACTCCCGTTTGCGAGATCTAAGCGTCCAAAGTTCATCCCGAAGCTGATTTTTCGAGTAATCCCTAAAAATCAGCCGATCTAAAATATTTCCATTATTCCCATCACTTATTTCGTCTCATTTGGTATCAGAGCAAAACATCTCTTATTTCGTGTCATTTGGTATCAGAGCGAAACATCCCTTATTTCATGCCATTTTGTATCAGAGTGAAACATCCCTTATTTTGTGTCATTTGGTATCAGAGCAAAACATCCCTTATTTTGTTTCATTATGGCTTAGAAATAGGGCTTATAAATTTACGCTTTCTGCTTTTGGCTTTGGAATTTGGGCTTTAGGCATTGGGCTTAATGCATTGGGCTTAAGGCTTTGGGCTTAAGGCTTTGGGATTAGGCCTTAGGTATAGGGCTTATGGCTTAGGGAATAGGTCTTAGGTATAGGGCTTATGGCTTAGGGCTTAGAGCTTAGGCTTAGGGTTGAGGGAGTAGAGCTTACGGCTTACGGCTTAAGGCTTAGGGCTTAGGGCTTAGGGCTTGGGCTTAGGGCTTAGGGCTTAGGGCTTGGGCTTAGGGGTTAGGGCTTATGGCTTTGGGCTTGGGCTTAGGGGTTAGGGCTGATGGCTTAGGGCTTAGGGCTTCGGGCTTAGGGCTTAGGGCTTAGGGCTTAGGGATTATGTTTTATGGGTTAGGGCTTAGGTCTTAGGGCTTAGGGCTAGGGCTTAGGGCGTAGGGCTGAGGGCTTAGAGTTTAGGACTTAGGGTTTAAGGCTTAGGGCATGGGGCCTGATGTGCCTTCCTTGCTGGTCGGAGCACCTTTATCGGAAGAATGCGCGCACGCGGGGCTCAGATTTGGGTTGCGTGCAGCAAACAGGAAAACGGCTCATGCGAATTGTGGATTTGTGTTGCGGAAGCGATTTGTGATGGGAATAATGTTGAATGGTCAAGAGAAAATGGAGATGGCTCGGTAAAATATGGGAATGACTCAGTTGATGGAAAAGGTGGTGAATTTCGGGTAATGAATGGATTGATAGCTCAGGGGATGGAATGGATAAGCTCTTGCGGGTTTTGGTGTTGAGATTGCTGGACAATTTGAACACTTGAGCAATCAAAGTGTTCTCCTTGGTAGGCTTCGCCCGCACTCGGATATGACTCACCGAACGTACGTGTGAGGGGTGATGTTCTCGGCCAGATATGACTCACCAGAGAAGTATACATCGGAGGGAGCTTCAACTGGTTAGGAAGTAGGTGCTTTGCACAATTTTACTAAAAATTCTCTCTATTCATTAAAGTGTAAGTGTTACACTTAAATACTAAAAACGTAAAAGATAAAAGCTAAGAAAGATAACTTGAACGCCTTGGATTAGCTTTGGGAAGGCTCCGGTTGAAGGACTGGCACGGTTGGCTTTGATTCTTGACCGAGGGTGACCATGGTTGATCGAGAGAGTGCATCGGGTTGGCGGAGCTTCGAACAATGAGAGATTGGCTCGAGCCAATTTGGATTCTGGGCTTCTAAAGTTCTCTCGATGGTGAACTCGAAGTGTCACGTGGTGTGGTTCCTCGGAGGTCTGGCAATGGTTCACAATGTGCTCGGGCGTCTATGAAAAACACCGAACCGGTGGTTGATTCAATCTCGGATATGGTGGGATCCGTGAGGATATTTTGCAAAGTTGTTGCTCGAAGATCCTTTGAAGATTCAACAGATTGATCACGGATTTTATGGATGAAAATCCCTTGTGGCTCGCCTGTGGCCTTGATTGAACAGTCATGTACGCGCCCGATGGACTCTTTCCGGACATCTTGAGATTTTTCCGTGCCAAAATCGAGCCTTGTCTTTTCCTTGATCAAATAACCAAAATACTTAAAGATTTAAGTAGAGTGGCCGATAGGATTTGATCAAGTTCTCGGAGTGGACCGAAGATAAGCAATCGGTCGACACTTGCGGTCGACACCTTGACACAAGTGGTCAACACCTTGATATGTGAGACGTCGACACCTTGATATGTGAGCGGTCGACACTTTGATAAAAGGGGTCGACACTTTGATAAAGAGGTCGACACTTTTGTGGGCCTTTTCCTATGGAATGTGCGTTCCTCTTCTTGGGTTGTCTTCTCTCTACCTTCTCTAACGATAATTGCTGGCTAAAATAAAGAAATCTAAATGTGACCGAATCTAAGGCCCATGGGTGAGCACTCGATCCATAAGATTTGGACCATGCGTTCTCTCATGTCGGTCACTTATTCTCTTGGGCCGAAGCCCTAGTGGACTTCGGCTAGGCCGACCACCGTGTCTCCATTGGTCACTTATTCTCCTGGTGCCTCGGGAGGCTGGGTGCTGGACGTGTCATGGCCGGGGATGCTCAGACGCCATCCGAGCAAAGTCCTTGGCCGCTCGTGATTTTCCTCGGACATTGTTTTCGAGGGTAAACTTCTTGCAAAACGAGCACACGAATTAGCAAAATTGGTTGTTGACACGCTCCAAAATGCGGAGATGCCGGAAATAAGGGTGAAGATTGCAATCTGCCCGGAAGGACAAG
>QAOC01045195.1:34010-79943 GCA_003255005.1 Begonia fuchsioides
GTGCCAACTTGTGTTTTTCCGTGTGCTAATTTTATGAAATTTTGGCTGTTAGTTCCTCCTTCATAGTTTGAAATTTCGGTTTATTCATTTCACTCCCAGGGCTGATCAATTAAAATTTGTGCATGCATCTTGCCACTACCCTTCACCCGAGTGTCTGAATCTTGGCAGTTTTGTCGACCAATCTTCCATCTCTCATATCTTTTATTCTACCCATGTTTTTTCACTCCAACCAAATGCATTTCCCTCCCCTTTTCTTGAAGTTAATTTCTGCCAATTTCCACCTTCCCAGAATCCCTGCATTGGTAGTTGTGTAGAGATCATCCCATACCTTCTGCACTGCCTAAGACAATTTTGTCTGTTTGTGTTTTAGAAAGTAGACCCGTGCCATTTTAAGTTCTACACGTGCTATCACTCTGAATTTTGGACCAAGCCCAGACCATTCCTTAAAGTTTAAGTCATCAAAATCTTAGCCCAAGGGCCCTTATGAATTTGGATCTCTAGTGTGTTTACTCCCCTGTTTCTGCCAGCCTTCCTTGTTCTCGGCGGATTGCTTGTCTTTCCAATTCGTCCCCTTTCTTCCGACACCTCCTAACCCCGAGCGTGTCAGCTTAGCTCTTTGAGCTAAGGGCTTTGGGCTTTGGGATGAGCGCTTAAAATTTAGGGCTTAGGGCTTTGGGCTTCGAGCAAAGAGCTTAGGACTAGATCTTTAGGCTTTGTGCTTGAGCTTTAGCCTTAGGTTTTGAAGCTTAAGGCTTAGGGCTTAGCATTTCCGGCTTTAAGCTTAGGGCTTAGGGCTTTGGGCTTTGAGCTTAAATCTTTTTAATTAAGGCTTTCTATTATGGGCTTAGGACTTTGAGCTTTGGGCTTAGGGCTTGGAGCTTAAAGCTTAAGGCTTAAGGCTTAGAGCTTTGTGTTCAGGCTTTGGGTTAGGGATTTGGGCTTAAAGTTTTGGACTGTAATGGTTTTTTCTTTGGGCTTTGGGCTTTGCGCTTTGCGCTTTATGCTTTAGGCATAGGTCTTAGGTTTGAGGTCTTAGGGCTTTGGATTTTTGGCTAAAGCCTTAGGACTTGGGGGTTAAGGGGCAGCATGCTTAAGGCTTTGAGCTTAGGAGTTCGGGCTTAGGGCTTAGGACTTAGGGTTTAAGGTTTTGGCGTTTGGACTTAGGGCTAAGAGCTTAGAGATTTTAGCTTAAGGCTTGGGCCTTAGGGCTTGAAGCTATGCCTTTGAGCTTTGGGCTTAAGCCTTTTGGCTAAGGCAGAGGGCTTTTAACATTAAGTTTAGGCTTAGGGCTTTTTCTTTTTAATTTGTGCTTTGGATTTTGGCTTTTGGCTTTGGTTTTTTGGCTTAGAGTTTAGAGCTTTAGTCTTTGCACTTAGAGATTAGGGCTTAGGCCTATGGGATTCGAGCTATGGGCATTTCACTTAGGGATTATGGCTTTGGGTTTTGGGCTTAGAGCTAAGGCCTTTATTCAGGCTTATGGCTAAACCCTTTGGGCTAAGGGATTTAAGTTTAGGGCTTAGAGCTGAGGGCTGAGGTCATTGACCATATGGCTTAAGGTTAAGGTCGTTGGGTTTTGAGCTTAACGCCTTAGGCCTTAGAGCTTAGGGCATAGGGCTTTGGGCATTGTGCTTTGGGGTTAGGAATTAAGGCTTAGAAATTTTGGACTTGGGCTTTAGGCATTGGGCTTAGAAATTAGGACGTGGAGCTTTGGGCTTAGGACTTGGAGCTTTGGTTTTAGGACTTAGGGCCTAGGCCTTAGGACTTAGGATTTAGCGCTTAGGGCTTTTGCTTAGGGATTAAGGATTAGCGTTGAGGGCTTAGGCCTTTGTCCTTATGGCTTAAGGCTACAGTCTTTGGGCTTTTGGCTTTGGGCTTTAGGCTTTGGGTTTAGGGCTTTGGAAATAAGGCTTAGGGCTTTGATCTTCAATCTTAGTGCTTAGGGCTTAGATTTTAGGGCTTCGGGTTTAGGGATTAGGGATTCGAGGTTAAGGATCTAGGATTAAGGCTGAGGGCTTATGACTTTGGGCTGAAGGCTTTGAGTTTAGAACTTTAAGCTTTATTTGAGCTTATAGATTAAGGCTTAGGGATTAGGTTTTATGGTTTATTTCTTAGTGCTTAGGTCTTCGGAATTATGGCTTTGGGAATTTAACTTAGGAATTATGGCTTTGAGCTATGGGCTTAGGGCTAGAGCTTATGCATTAGTGCTTACATATAGGCCTTGGACATAGAGCTTAGAGCTTAGGGCTTTTAGCTAAGGGATTTGGGTTTAAGGCTTAGATTTGAGGGCTTAGGCCTTTGGCATAGGGCTTAAGGCTAAAGTCATTAGGCTTTTGGATTTAGTGTTTAGGGCATAGGGCTTTGGGCTTAGGCTTAGGGATTAGGGGTTTGGGGTTAGTGCTTATGGTTTAGGGCGTAGAGCGTAGGGCTTAGGGGTTAGATTTTAGGGCTTAGGCTTTGGGCTTTGGAGTTAGGGGTTAAGGCTAATGTCATTGGGATTTGGGCTTTTGGAATTAGGCTTTGGGTTTTTGGCTTAGGATTTAGGACTTGGAGCATAGGTTTTAAGTCTTAGGGTTTAGGACTTAGGACTTGGGGTTTAGGTCTTAGGGCTTTTGGCTTAGGGCTAAGGAGTTAGGCCTTTGTCCTTAAGGATTATGGCTTTGGGCTAAGGGCTTAGGGCTTTGGGCTTTGGGCTTAGGGCTTAGATTTAGGGTTAAGGCTTAGGGCTTAGGGTTTAGGGCTTTAGGATTATGGATCTAGGATTGGGGCTGAGAAATTAGGACACTGAGCTTAAGGCTTTGAGTTTAGGGCTTAGGTCATTGAGCCTAGATCATAAGGACTTCGGCTAAAGATTTAGGCTTTGGGATCTGGGCTTTGTGCTTAGGGTTATTGATTAGGTCTTAGTGCTTTGGGCTTTAGGTTTAGAGATTAGGGCTTAGGTTTTAGGGCTTAGGGATTTTGGCTTTGGGCTTAGGGATTATGGCTTAGTCTTAGATCTTTGGGCTTACGAATTAAGGGTTTGGGCTTTGGGCCTTAGGATTAAGGCTTCGATTTTAGAACTTAGGGCTTAGGACTTAGGGCTTTAGGCTTAAGGCTTTTGCCTTATGAATTAGGGATCATGGCTTTAGTCTTGGAGCTTTGGACTTTATACTAAGGGTTTTGGGCTTTGGACTTTTGGCTTAGGGTTTGGGCTTTTGGCTTAGGAGTTTAGGCTTTGGGCTTTGGGATTTGGGATTAGGGCTTAAGGCTTAGGGCTTTGGGCTTAGAGTTTTTGGCCTAAGGGCTTATGCTTAAGGCTTTGAGCTTGAGGCTCTGGCTTTGTGCTTTGGGCTTTGAGATTAAGCATAAGACTTAGGGCTTTGTACATTGCGATTAGGGCTATGGGTATTGGGCTAAGGCTTAGGGCTTTAAACTTTTGCTTAAGGATTAGAGATCGATGCTTTGGGCTTAGGGCTAAATGTTTTGGGCTTTCAGGATGGGGCATAGTACTTTGGGCTTTAGGCATAAGGCTTAGAGATTTTGCCTTTGGGCTTTTGGCTTTAGTAATAGGGCTTTGCCCTTTGGGCTTAGGGCTTTTAGCTTTGAGATTAGATTTTCGGTCTGAAGGATTAGGCTTAGGGGTTTAAGTTTAGGGATTTGAGCTTAGAGCTTTGGGCTTAGGGCTTAGAGCTTTGGGCGTAGGTCTAGGGCTTAGAGATTAGGGCTTAGGTTGTACGTGTTAGACTGGAGTTTAGGGCTTAGGACTTTAGCTTTGAGCTTTGAGCTTTAAGCTTGGGCTTTGAGCTTTAGGCTTTTGACTTCAGACTTTGGTCATTGGGCTTAGGAATTAGGGCTTAGGGCATTGGCTATGAACTTTCAGCTTTGGGCTTTGGTCTTCACGCTTTGCTCTTAGAGCTTTGGGCTTTGAGTTTAGTGCTTTGGTTTTGGGACTTTGGGCTTTAGGCTTTAGGCTTTAGGCCTTAGACTTAGGGCTTTGTTTTTAGGTCTTTGGGTTTTGAGCTTAAGCCTTAGGGCTTAAGGCTTGGGTCTTAGATATTATGGGTCAAGGCTTATGAATTAGGCGTTCAAAATTTAGGTTGCGGTCTTAAGGCTTTGAGATTAGGGATTTGAGTTTGGGGCTTAGGGCTTAGGGTTTTGAGTTTTGGGCTTAGGGCTAAAGGAGTAAAGCTTAGATCTTTTGGCATAGAGCTTAGGGCTTATGGCTTGGGCCTTTGGGCTTTAGGCTATAACTTTGAGCTTTAAGCTTTAGGCTTTGGCTTTTGGCTTTGTCCTTTGTCCTTAGTGCTTTCGGCCAAGGCATAGGGCTTTGAACTTTTGGCTTGAGGATTAAGGATTAGGGATTAGGGCTATTGGCTTAGAATTTAGAGCTTTGATCTAAGGCATACGGCTTTGAACTTGGGGCTTTACGCTTAGGGTTTAGGGATTAGGGCTTAGGATTTTGGGCTAAGGGCTTAGGGCTTTTGGCTGAGGGCTTATGACTTAGGGCTTTAAGTTGAGGGCTTTGGGCTTATGTTTTACGACTTAGGGCTTTAACTGGAGGGCTCTAGGCTCTGGGATTAGGGCTTTTCACTTAAGGATTAGGGCTTTGGGCTTTGAGCTTAGAGCCTAAAGCTTAGGTTTTAGGGCTTAAGGCTTAGGCCATTGACTTACGACTAAGGCTTCGGCCTGGGACTTATGGCTAAGGCTTAGAACTTTATACTTAGGGATTAGGGTTTAGGGCTTAGGAAACTCCTCATTTGGAGAGCTAGCTCGGGGAGGCCATGGAGGTTGGATGGAAGAAGGAGCCGAAGCCCCCATGCTAGTGGTCCAAGCAATGGTCCAAGCAACAAAGCATGGAGACCAAAAATTGATTCGCCAATTAGACAATAGGCCCGGCCTCTAATGAAGAGAACGTCTTAAAAAGAAATGTAGCCAAACTCTCGAGGTTTCCAAGGAGTTGTATAACATTCAAATTAGACACCATTTTTTTTGTCAAACGATGCGATAACAGAGAGCTCATATTCAAGAAGAGCCTTAGCAGGAAATAACATTTTTCCCATTTTGAAGTCCACAAGCCTCAAGACATTGGTTCAAGCCCAATTCCAAGGGATAAGGACGCCTTACTCTCAGCTTTTGAATCTGTTTGCTTTTTGTGTCAGCTTTACAAACTTAATTTTAGGGTTAGGGTTTGCAAAATGGGTTTCCATGGGTAAGCCATGGGTTTCCCATGGGTATCCATGGGTTTCATGGGTTTTGTTTGTTTGTTGGTTTATTGGTTTTAGTTTTTGTGATGTTGACCTCTCTCTCTCTTGGATAGCTGATGTTTCCAAGAGAGGCGTGGGAGACAAATTTGGAGGGGTCCAAGGACATGCCCCCCTTCGTCCTTTTGTGTTTGTGTCAAATCGGGTAAGGGTGTATTGTTGCCCTCCGATTGGCCTCCTAATTCTCAGCTTCTAGGGTGGGTTTAAGTCCTCTTTGTTAGGAATTTTGAACCAGTTTTGATTATTGAAAAATCATGCTTTAAGCATTCTCCTTGGTTGTGTTTTCCGGCACCCAAGACTCGGCCTCCGGTGAGTAACATCCGTCCTTAGAGCTTAGCACTTAGGGATATGGGCTTTAAACTTTAGGTTTAGGGCTTACGGTTTAGGGCTTAGGGATTCAGGCTTAGGATTTAGAGCTTAAGGATTTGGGCTTAAGGATTTGGGCTTCTGCAGGGCTTAGGTTTTAAGGCTTAGGGCTTAGAACTTTGGGCTTTGAGGATATTGCTTTGAGTTTTAGGCTTTGCACTTTTGACTTTGGGCTTAGGTCATTAGGTTTTAGACTTAGGGCTTTGTTCTTAGGTTTTAGGGCTTTGGGCTTAGGTATTCGAGCTAAAGGGGTAATGGTTTATGGCTTAAGGCTTAAGGCATTAAGCTAAGGGCTTTGGGCTTAGGGCCAACGACTTAGAGCTTTGAGCTCAAAACATGAGGCTTTAGGCTTTGGGCTTAATGGTTAGAGCTATAGGCTTTGGCCTTATGGGTTTTGGTTTAGGGCTTCGGGCTTAGAGCTTTAGGCTTGGGATTAAGGCTTATCGTTGAAGGCTTAGAGATTTAAGCTTTAGGCTTAGGGTTTAGGGCTTAGAGCGTTAGGCTATAAGCTTAAGGCTTTGAGCTCATAGCTTTGGGCATAGGGCTTCATGCTTAAGCCTAAGCATAGGGCTTTCGCCTATGAGCTTAGGACTTACGGATGATAAATTAGGGCTTAGGACTTAGGGCTAACAAATTAGGGCTTAGAGCTTAGGACTTGGAGCTTAGGGCTTCAAGCTTTAGGCTAAGGGATTAGGTTTTTTGCGTTTATGACTTTTTGCGTAGGGCTTTGAGCTTTGTGCTTAGAACTTAGGGTTAGAATTAGGGCATATAGTTTTGGCTTTGTGCTTAGGATTTAAGGCTTTGGGTTTTATGTTGTGCTTAGGGCTTTGTACTTTGAAATAAAGAAATTGGGTTTTGGGCTTAGGCTGAGGGTTTAGAACTTTAGGCTTAGGGCATAGAACTTTATGCTTAGGGATTAGGGATTGGGGCTTGTGGCTCAGGGTTTTGACTTTGGGCTTAGGGCTTTGGGAGGTAACCGGAGATGGAGAAGTACTAGTATGAATTACACGCTTACCCTAAGACCACAGGGAAGTGGTTGAAGTTATGTAGCATGACCTAGCTCACCTTAGCTCAGAAGGTAAGCAAAAACCTTGAAGGAAGCTCTCAGATATTGCCAGATATTACTCACCGAAGAGCCGATTCTTGGAGGTAGAAAACCGGCCAAGGAAGAAGATGCACAGCACTCTTTGTATTCAAAATAAACTGACTATAATTCTTGGTGACAAGAGGGTTTTAACCTCTCTCAAATTAGAGAAGGAAAACTCAATCGGGTGGCATCTAAAGCCATACCCGATTTGATGCAAGCACAAAAAGGAGTGGAAAGGACCACCCAACATTTACCCAATTTGGGGGGACCAAGGAAGAGTGAGGGTTTAGAACTTTAGGCTTAGGGCATAGAACTTTATGCTTAGGGATTAGGGATTGGGGCTTGTGGCTCAGGGTTTTGACTTTGGGCTTAGGGCTTTGGGAGGTAACCGGAGATGGAGAAGTACTAGTATGAATTACACGCTTACCCTAAGACCACAGGGAAGTGGTTGAAGTCATGTAGCATGACCTAGCTCACCTTAGCTCAGAAGGTAAGCAAAAACCTTGAAGGAAGCTCTCAGATATTGCCAGATATTACTCACCGAAGAGCCGATTCTTGGAGGTAGAAAACCGGCCAAGGAAGAAGATGCACAGCACTCTTTGTATTCAAAATAAACTGACTATAATTCTTGGTGACAAGAGGGTTTTAACCTCTCTCAAATTAGAGAAGGAAAACTCAATCGGGTGGCATCTAAAGCCATACCCGATTTGATGCAAGCACAAAAAGGAGTGGAAAGGACCACNGAGACACCCTCAAAAGCAAAACCCCATGCAAAAGAGAAAACCCATAGAAACCCAATCCAAACCCATAGAAACCCACTCCAAACTCATACCAAACCCATAAAACTTTAAATAATTATTTGTGCAAAAATAAAAAGCATAAAATAAAATTAAAGAGAGAGAGTCTTCTGATTTTGCCATGCTCCATCGGCCTGACCTATGCCCGACCTAGACCTGCCTTGTACCTGGTTCCTCTTCCTCCCTTGCCTCAGCTTTGCACTTCCCTCCATGGTGTTCCAAGCTCGTAAACGACTCGATCTCGGTCTCCATTTCCAAATTTCCCATATGAGGAGATGTGTGGGTTGCTCCAAGTCCTTTGGGGTAGGTTCCTCCATAATTATTTCAAACTCATCATTTCCTACAAAAGAGCAAATTGATTAGAAAACTTCTTAGCTCAGGCTCGGGTGATAGCTCCTTGAGGTATGGCTCTATGCAAGGCATCCCCTGGCATCTTAGGCCTTAGAACTTTAGGCTTAGGGATTAGGGCTACGAGCTGGTGGCTTAGTGTTTTTGGCTTTGGGCTTTGGGCCTTGGATTTCAGGTAAAGGCTTTAGGCTAAAAAATTTTGGATTTTAAATTTTTGTTTAGGCCTTTAGGCTTTACGATTCGGGCTTGGAGCTTAAGGCTTAGGGCTTTAGGCCTAAGGCTTTGGGCTTCAGGTTTTGGCCTTTGGGCTTTAGGCTTTGGGCTTTGAGATTAGGTTTTATGGCTTAGGGCTTAGGGCTTAGGGCTTAGGGCTAAGGGCTTAGGCTTGAAGCTTATGGCTTAGGGCTTAGGGCTTAAACGTTAGGAATAAGGCTTAGGGCATTGGGCTCAGTGCTTAGGGCTTTGAGCTTAGGGCTTTGGGCTTAGGGCTGAAGGCTTACAACTTTTTGACTTCAAGCATATGGCTCAGGACTTACATTTTAGGACTTAGAGCTTAGGGCATAGGGTTTATGACACACTCGGGGTAGGAGGAGGTGTCGGGGAAGATAAGGCAAATGCGAACACAATTGCAATCTGCCGAGAACAATAGGGTCAGCAGAAACAGGGGAGAATACTGGACGAGGCCACCAATGGACCCGTGCGTTTGGGCTAATATTTGATGGACTTAAACTTAAGAGAATGGGCTAACTTTGGTTAAATTTTCAGAGTGAAATCACGTGGATAACTTAAAATGGCACGGGTTGATTTTCTGGTGCACAAACAGACAAAACTGTCNAAGGACCACTCAACATTTACCCAATTTGGGGGGACCAAGGAAGAGTGATCCCCAAATTTGGGCTAACTTTGGTTAAATTTTCAGAGTGAAATCACGTGGATAACTTAAAATGGCACGGGTTGATTTTCTGGTGCACAAACAGACAAAACTGTCTTAGGCAGTACAGAAGATATGTGATGATCTCTACACAACTACCAATGCAGGGATTCTGGGAAGGTGGAAATTGGCAGAAATTACCTTCAACCAAAGAGGAAGGAAATGCATTTGGTTGGAGGGAAAAATCATGGGTAGAATAGAAGATATGAGAGATGGAAGATTGGTCGACATAACTGCCAAGATTCAGACACTCGGGTAAAGGGCAATGGAATGATGCAAGCACAAATTTTAATTGATCAGCCCTGGGAGTGAAATGAATAAGCCAAACTTTCAGGCTATGAAGGAGGAACTAACAGCCCAAATCTTCATAAAATTAGCACACGGAAAACACAAGTTGGCACGGGGTGGCTTTTGATGCACAAAATCCACTCGGTAATGAAACAACAACAACAATAACACCAAAGCAGCAAAAGATCCGAAAACAAATGGGATGGAGTGAGGGCTATGGGACTTCCAAGCTTGCCTTAATCCTAATCAAGTGAGGAGGAAGGTTGGAACAAAGGCTTAGTGATCCTAGCTAAATCACCAACACCAAAGACAATCCATTACAAAGGATATTACTCACCTTTGGATGAAAAGCCGTGAGAAAAAGGGAGAGGAGCTTTAAGCTTCTTCTTTTATCCAATCTTTTTCTACCTTACAATAGATGTGGAGGAGGGTTTCATACTCCCTCTAAATTACACAAGAAATAAACAAAAATAAAAACCTAAAATTAGGGCAAATGAGTGGCTAATGTAGGTGTTAAGTGGGAAAAGGGCCCCACCATCCACTTGCAAACCACCCAAACCCTAACTCACGTCCAACTACAATGCAAACACAAAGGAACTTGAAAGAATAGAACCTTCCATTAGTTCCAATAAAGTGGGGGTTGGATTGGTTCAAACCGAACCAAAAATCCAACAAGAATGGTTCAAACCGAACCATCCCTTAGGCCAAACTTCAAACCCTAGAATAAATACATTATTACAAGTATCCCAAACAACAAAATATCTCCAAGGGGAAAAGCAAACCTTCATTGCTGGGCCTCACTTGCCAAACTTTGTGGGGCTCTAATACGTGCTCAAGGTTGATGAGGCTTTAGGCAAGGTTTGGTCCATCAATTGTTGGATAGCCATAGGCCAATCGGTGTTGATCATTTACATCCTTCTTGGACCAAGGGTTGGGCACTTCCTTGGGCTGCTAGTTGCTACTCCAATGGTGTAAAATGATGTAATTGGGCCTTCCTTTCCGTTGGGCCCAAACATGGCCATGGATCGGCCACCTGGGTTGGATGCTCCCGGGCCGCTCCATCTTCTGGATGCCTCTTTAATGGCATTCGTTGGCTGGGTAATTGTTATCCAAATTTTATACTCCGCCACATTCTGGAAACCTCAGGATGTTGGCCACATATTTGTAGAAGCTATCTTGGCCAAATCAGGTCCGAAAGATGTTCAAAACAGCCGCACAAGCCCCGGAGGTCATCCTGGGCCGAAACCAAAAGTGGTGCTATCATCACCTAGGTGGTTTGGATCATCCTTCCATGACACGGATGCAAAAGAGTTGTCAAAAAGGAAGCATGTTTTCCCCTTCATAATTGGCTTCTTGTTACGCCTTTTATGAAAAGAGCCTCCTACAAAATTAACAAACTCATCAGAAAAATAGTTTGCTTCATCAATCGAGTGGTGCCATCCGTGGCACATCAGTTTAAGATTTAGTTCTTAGGGCATATAGATTTAGGCTTAGGGCTTATAACTTATGGATTAGGGCTTTGGGATTTGGGCTTAGGACTTAGGCTAAGGGCTTAGGGTTTTTTAGTTTGGAATTTGGGCTAAGAGTTTTGTGCTTAGGATTTAGGTCTTTGGGTTTGGCCTTTGGGGTTAGGCTTTGGTCTTTTAGAGAGATGGATCTCGAGTTTCATACTGAGTTAACTTCTGAGATTTGGAGGGATGTTTGAAGAGGGAATGTAGATCTTAACCTCAAAATTTAGATACAAAGCTTAAGGGAATCGGAAGTTATGCAGGAGAGAGTATGGGGTATTTCTGGTAAGAGAGAGAAAACAGAACATGGCTGAAAATGGATGAACTTTGAAATGATGGTTTTCAGGTCTCCTATGGAGTTTGCTCCTGAAATTTTGAGGGATTTTTATGGGATGGGTGGAAAGTTTAAAATAAAAAATTTGAGCTTAAAAACTTTAAGGAAATGAAAGTTATGCAGAGGAAGGCGTCGGGTGGTCAAACAGAATGTTTGAAACAAGAAATGGTGGTGCTTCTGAAAATGTAAGAAAACGAAGATGGAGAAGAGCCAATGGGAAAGTACACGCTTACCCTAATGTCCACTTTGGAGTGGATGAAGACGTGTAGCAAGGCCTAGCTCACCCTTAGCTCAAGGGAAAGCAAAAACCAAAGGAAACCCTCAGAATATCGCCGGATATTACTCACCAGAGAAACAACAAGTCTTGGGATAAAATCGCCAAGGAAGAGATGCACAAAGCAATCTGAATTTTCTCAAGTCCAAAAAAAGTGCCAGAAATAGGTGCCAAGGGTGGTATATATAGACCCTTTTCCGTCATCAAAAAGCTCAATCCAATGGCTCAAAATTGAGTTACCCGATTTGGGTTTTGCATATAAGAACAAGCAAAAATAATGACCTCCTTTAATGGGCAGGTGATGATGTCTCTCTAGGGTGGACCCTCTGCATTTTCTCCTCCCAAGGGCGGCCATTTAATTGTGAGAAGGCTGTGCTTGCAGCTGGTTGCTTGTGGAGTTGGTTTACATCACCTTTTGACAAAAATAGAAACACAAAAATAGTAACCCACTCACACAAACTCCAAGCAAAAACCATGCCCCAAACAAAGGGCCCTTAAAGTGTTGTTTGTGCAAATGAAAATGAATGGATTGGGCCAATAAAAAGTGGAAGAAAGTCGGTCATCTTCAATTTGGGCTCGGGTTTGTGCCAAGTTCTCGGATCCGGCCTAAACCCGGCCTCTACCCGACCTCTATCCGCTTCCTTGTGCTTCTCATGTTCCTTCTCTAATTCCTGAGCTATCCTCCCATTTGATGAGGTGCTTAGGTTGTTCTTCATCCTTTGGACCTAGTTCCTCCATGAAAATATTGAATGCTTCATCACCTACAAAAAGAACAAACTTGTTAGAAAATCCCCGAGCTCGGGCTTGGGTGATTGCTCCTTGAGGGGATGCATCCTGAGGCATGTCATTAGGGCCTAAGCTTTTAGCTTTAGCGTTTGGATTAGTGTTTTTGGGCTTCAGCCTTAGGGATTTTGTCTTTTGGCTTTGGAATTTGGGCATTGGGTTTAGGTCTCTTGGATTTGGGTTCTGACCTTTTGGCTTGGGATTAGGGCTAAGGGTTTAAACTTAAGGCTTAGGGATTTGGGCTTTGGGCTTAAAGCATTTGCTTAAGGCTTAGGGCTTAGAATTTAGGTCTTAGGGCCAAGGACTTAGGACTTCAGGTTTAGGGCTTATGGCTTTGGGCTTAGGGATCAAGGCTTAGAGCTTAGAACATTGACCATAAGGCTTAAGGCTAGGGTCTTTGGGCCTTAGGATTTGAGCTTTGCGCTTAAAGTTTTTTGCTTAGGATTCAAGGCTTTGGGCTTTGAGCTTTAGCTTCCAACTTTGAGATTTTGGCTTTAAGATTTCCCATAGGGCTTTGGGCATTGTGCTTTGTGTTTAGGGCTTTAGGCTAAGGCTTAGGTCTTTGAACTATAGTCTTAGGGATTATAGTTGAATTCTTTGGGCTTACGCATGCCACGAGATGCCTAGCATAGAGCCATACCTCAACAAGCCATCACCCGAGCCCGAGCTAAGGAGTTTTGCAACTAATTTGCTCTTTTTGTAGGAAATAATGGGCACGGGATAATAATGGAGAAATCTATGTTGGTTTTAAAAGTGTTTTTAAATCAATCAATTGTTTT
Organism: Begonia fuchsioides; assembly: GCA_003255005.1. Lineage (NCBI taxonomy): Eukaryota > Viridiplantae > Streptophyta > Magnoliopsida > Cucurbitales > Begoniaceae > Begonia > Begonia fuchsioides. The sequence continues at coordinate 46,743 of QAOC01045195.1, forward strand.
TTATGATAACTAGGTAAGATAAGCATGAAAGATAAAATAAACTACTTTACAATGTTTAAATTAGACTTAACCATTCATGAGAAATACCCTCTTTAAAGGGTACAATTAAAGTCTAACAATTTGTTTAAGTGCTGCAAAAATTTTAAGTATATGCAGTGCGACCCATAATACCTTGTGTAGACCCTTATAAAATTCAGAAGATTAACTATACATACTTTGTGTCGACCCACAGTGTATTGTGTCGACCCCTCAAAACAGAGGCCGAGTCTATCATTCTTTGTGTCGACCAGAAAATGTGCCCAACGTACAAAATGTGTCGACCCAACTAAATTACTTATGTCGACCTTTACGTTCAAATTGTGTCGACCCAAAAAAAGGCAGTGCAGCGTGCAAATTGTGTCGACCCATCCAAACTATCTGTGATGGTATTGGTTGAATTGGTGGATTAATACGAATGATTTCATGCCAGTAGTTGGGAAATCAGTTTATTATGTACAAGGTTAGGTTTTTGGAGATTCAGTCGAATCGTGGTACGACTTTGAGTTTATGTTCTTTATAAGAGTTAGAGTAGACTCTTAGAGTGATCTATAGCCGTTTGAATCACTCAATTCAGAGTTATGTACAGAAAGTTATGGATGTTGCAATTCAGTGGACGAAAACTGGGAGAGATCTACGGTCGACACCTTATAGGTTAGGTCGACCGGTTCTCAATTTAAAAAATGTATGCTCTCTGTTTTGTCAACATCGGTTGACACCTTATGGGTTAGGTTGACCGGTTCTTGATTTCAAGAAAGGCATGCTCTCTGTTTTGTCAACATCGGTCGACATTTTATGTTACGTTAGTTTTCTAAAATTGGTGTCTTCTAAGAAGTTACAGTAGACTCTTTAAGGAACAATTTCACACCTTGAGCATCACAAATGGATCATTATAGAAGAAGTTATAGTTGTTTGAAGTTGGAATAGAAAACAAAAATTGAAAATCAGGAGTGTTGGAACCGATTTTGGAATTCTATGTTATACATGTAGTTATGTTGCTCCATTGAAATTATGGTCTTCCAATGAACTTTAATAGACACCTTGAGTGATTCAATGTCATGAGAATCTACTCAAATGGATAAGTGGATAGTAAGTTATGACTTTATGCTATAAAAGAGGTCATGTTACCTGATTTGTGATCTTTGAATGATTTATATGTTTAGGTCATCAATTGGATTAAAACGGGACTCAAGTGGATTAATTCAAGCTAGCTGCTAAGATTGTTTGGCCCTTAAGTGAGACTGCATTGCAAAGATTAGGATGTATGTTTGTTGTGTGTTGTATGCTATTTTAAGAACTTGAATATCAGAACAGTAAAGCAAATTGTTATTACAGGCCTGAACACTGCAAGCAGCAATGTAAGTGAGCCCAGTAGATGTTGAAGTAGGTGGAGGGCAGTGTTATTGAGATCTTGTAATATTTCCAAAAATAAAGAAGATATGAAAACTAAGAAACGTGAATGAAATTGTGCATTGTTTTATCAACAACATAGCCATACTCATGCATTTTTATAGTCATGCTACTTACTGAGCTTTAGGCTCATAGTTTAGGCTTTGCAATGTAGCGAATGCAATGGAGGAATGGGTGAAAATGACTGATCAAGGATTTAGAGCAGAGGAGTGTCCAAATGATACAGTTATTGAGTGATGACCAATGGAGAGTGACGTATGGACACATACAAGTCATAATTGAAAATGTTTTGAAAGTTTTAAAGATGTAATTAAATTGTATATATTATTTTGGAGTGATGAATTGCAAAGGTTTTTTTTAAATGAATGCATCTTAAGTTGAATTATTTTCTTCAGCTGTATGTTTAAGTTATTTGAATACTTCTGTGTTATTAAAGGATTAAGGTAGAAAGATACTTATTTTGGAGTACTAACAATGTGATTGGTGATTGAAGGACTATGAGGAGAGGAAGAAGAAATATTCCAAAGGAGGGAACTAATGAGACTACTATTAACCAACTGTCAGAGTTGGTTAGCTGCCAGTTTCAACAATTGGAGCGAATGATGAATAGAGAAGAGCAAGGAAATGGACGAAACAAGAATGCTGGAGAGCTGAGCTGTGAGAGATTTAGGAAAATGAATCCTCCACCGTTTAGTGGACAGTCCATAAATCCTGTGTTAGCTGAAGAGTGGATTCGTTCTTTGGAGAAGATATTTCAGTATGCTAAGATTGGAGAAGAAGAAAAAGTTAATTGCGAACCTTCTTGCTCACTATGGATGCAAGGAATTGGTGGGATACTGTTGAAGTGACTACCAATGTGCAAGAACTACCATGGGCAAATTAAAGAAAATTTTCTATGACAAATATTTTAGCAGAGCCGATCAGAATAAAAAGAAAATGGAGTTTATTCAGCTGAAGCAGTTGCGATCAATAGCTGAATATGTGCGAAAGTTTGAGGGCCTCGCAAGGTTTGCTCCACATCTGGTGGCAACCAATGAGGATAAAGTTGAGTAGTTCGTGCAAGGATTGAAACCATAAATTTATAAAGGAATAAAGACTTGGGGACTAGAGGATGCTCAATATTCGAAGGTTGTTTCCAAGTCTCTAGACCTTGAGGAAGTAGAATCAAAGTTGGTTAAGCAACAACCAGGAACATCCCAAAGACGGTTCTTTCGGGAAGTTCAATCGCAACCGAGTAAACCATGACAACTAGTGCGGGGGATGAAAAGGCCAAGTGAAAGTTCGAACAAGCAAGGGAAAAGAAAGCTAGTTAAAAGTTTGGGGCCGATATTAGAATGTCCCAAGTGCAATAGGAAGCTTGCAGGAGAGTGTATGGCTGGATCTGGATGCTGTTTCATATGTAAGGAGATGAGACACATGATGCGTGATTGTTCGAAGGCACCTCCAAACAAACCAGAACATAAACGGATAGCCGGTTGTGTCTTTGCAATGATTGATGCTGAGGAAGTGGATCATCCGGCCGTGGTGGCAGGTACATTATTAATAGATGGAATTAGTGCCTTTTCATTGATAGATTCAGGAGCTACACATTCATTGATAAATTCCTAAGTTCTTTTATGGCAGGTACATTATTAATAGATGGAATTAGTGCCTTTTTATTGATAGATTCAGGAGCTACACATTCACGTACAAAGCCTTGTTGACCAATTCTTCTAGTTGTATTTTTAGCTCCTTCAACTCAGCTAGAGCCATTCTATATGGATTTTTTTTATATCAATTCAGCTCTAGGATACGTATCGATCATAAATTCAATTTCCCAATCAGGGGGTAAACCTAGAAGATCATCAAATAATATCTCAGAAAATTCTTAGATCACTTGAATCTCTTGAAATTTCAATTTGGGCTGTCTTTGTAGATTAATTATGCTTGCCAAATACTCTTAACATCCTATTTTCAACAACCGTCAAGCTTCTATGCTTGACACAATAGGCATCTCTAACATCAAGCCTTGCCAAATACTCTTCACATGCTTGCCAAATACTCTTGACATCCTTATGTCGTATCTCTAACTTCAGGCCTTGGGTAAATTGATAAATTTTCAACTCATCAGTTGCCACCAAGGGTGGGGAAAACCTAGACAAGGCTTCAAATCGTCGTATGTATTCCTCAACAGTTCCAATTTGGCGGAGGTGTATGAACTCTACCATCTTTGTCGTTCGAACAGGTAGGCTAAATAACTTGGTGTTGAACGCCTCCTTGAAGTCACTCCAAGTCATTTTGCTTATATTTCTGGAGGCTTTAGCTGTGTCCCACGAAAAGCGGGCGTCATTCTCTATAATGAAGGTTGAACATTATCTCTCCCTTCGACCTTTGCATATTCAAACAAATCTTCTAATTTTTGTATCCATTCCTCAGCCACAGTTTGATCGGCCAATTGCCCATTGAAACTTAGCGGATGAAGACGATTAAATCTTTCCTAGCTTAGTTCGCTGTGATTATTCCTTTGTTCACCACCTTGACTTTCTCTCATTTAGTATTCTTCTAGATATTTGGATTGGCGATCCAGTAAGTTTACCAATCTATCGACTATACTTTCATTGTCATGACTTGTCCCTTCATCAATAGATCGCGTAACTCTTGGCATCTCTTACTAATCCTATCACAGAGCAGCCAATGCATATAAATAATACAATCACACAAGACAAGTCAAACATACTTTTAGTTGATGAAGCATTTTCGTGCGAAGCTTGCATCGTCAAGTATTCTACAGAATCAGTTTTAAAACCCGGTGGGCTGTGATACCATGTTTGTCACACCACGTAAAATTTTACTCAAAAATGATCATGGTAAAATTTTTCTTTCTTTAAAAATGTTCCTCTTGAATTCTTTTTTCGTGAAAACACAGTGGAAGACTTTAATTTGAAATCGTGGTAAACCCGACATTTACTTAAATAAGACATTGTTAATCAAAATATCCATCTAATAAAATACCGCCAAGCTCATATTGATATTTAAGAATATTGCTTTGGGCTTAAGGCTTGGTGTTTGGGGATTGATATTTGGGCTCTGGACTTTGGCTTTAGGGCTTTGGCCTTAGGGCTTTGGCTTAGGGCTTTGTGTAGCACTCGTACTTTTTGAAACATGTCATCAATAAATTATCAATGTATATTACTTATGTTGTTTTGGGTAAAAATGTTTTTTTATTATTTAAGTTTGTAGAAGTTAATGTTGGATTGTCTAAAGTTGGTTAATAATGATGTTTCAAATTATGAATATGTTGATTGTTGGAAGTTGGTTAAGTGTAGGTAAAGGTTGCGAGTGAAATAAAAAAGTGAATGTTAGATTATTGGACGGATCGGTTGACACTTGTCAGGATCGGTTGACCCTTAAAGGTAGTATAGGTCAACACATTATTTAGAGGTTCACACTTTAATGTGTTCTGCCCGAATTGCAATCGACATTTTATAAGATCGATCGACCGATCTTCAGAGATAATTAAAGGAGGAGCTGAAATTTTTATTGAATTTTCATCTTCAGCCATCTTTGAGCTACAAAAATGTTTTCTCTCCATCTCTGTATTTTCTCCATATTTGAGAGTTGTGGTGCAGTTTTTGTTAAAAGTTAAGGAAGAGAAGAGTTTTGTGCACCTGAAGTGAAGTTAGTCCACCCTAAAAGCAAGGAAAGGAAGGAGAGGAGAAACCCACGACCAAGAGGTTTAGGATTTGAAGTTCTCTGTTCTAAGGTATCTAGTCTCACCCTCAAAGGATATTTAAGTTGATGTATTAGCCTTAAGTTGTTGATTGTTCATGATTTGCATGTATTATGTCAAGTTGTGCAAAATTTCGGACAATTATGTGCTGTTTTGGACTTTGAATTTTTAAATGGTCTTTAAGTTGTCAATTAACTTCGACCTCTACAGATGATTTAAAGTAGACATATTAAGGATGATGGTGACACTTGAATCACTTTAAATGGATTAGTGTAGCTCAGGTTATAGAGGTTTGAAGTTGTTGCAAAAACAGGCCATTTCCGAGATTTCTCATGTGTGTTTCTTTTATTGTATTAGCGTGTCCAAGTAGTCAAGTGGAAGAAATTAAGCTATCAAGTGACCAAGTTTATGCTAAGGACCTAATGTAATTCAATATTGCTTGTCTTTGGCCTAGAAATAGGTCTACATTACGGTTTATATGAATTGTTATAGGTAAAATGTGACTTTTATAATTCATGCACAATACTGGACTGTTTGGGGTGTAACGCACAATACACCGACCTCAAGGCATTTGAGGATTGTTTGTATGCATGTTTTCTATTTATTACTTTTTTATATATTTTATTAGAATTTAATGTCATTACTTGAGGGTATTCTAAAATCGTATGTCACCATGTTCATGCATCATATTTTCATAAACAAAAAAAATTTACATGAATAGTTTACATGATGTAACCCAACTGAGTATTGAAGGTGAAATCGAGTAAAGTTGCCTTGAGGGATGCCATACAGCGCTAATCCTCAATTTTGTCGTACTTTCAATAAAAGGACACTGTATGTTACTTACTGAGCCTTAAGCTCATTAGATTAAGCTTTGTAATGTAGGTGATGACATTGAAAGTGTGGAGTTTACTCCTGGTTCGTAGATTGATGCAGTTGAGGGAGTATGTCCGATGCAGATTCTTGGGATCGTTAAGCAGATTTGGCTGGTGGTGTGGCATGTAAAATGAACTTATATGTGTTTCAAAAGTTGCTTTTAATAATGTGTTTTGGTATCAAAAAACATATTTTGTAATGGTTGGTAAACCTTATGTTTTGTTAACATAAAATGTAAATTGTGAGTTGGTTTTATATTTTAAATGGGTTTGCTTTTAATAAATTTTTCTACTGTATTTTAACATAAATGAATTAATTGACACATTTTTATTAAAATAAAATTTTTAGAAAAAAAACAAGTGTAAAAAAAGGCAGGACGTTACACTTTGCCTTAGGGCTTAGGGCTTTAGTCTTTTGGTCGATGGCTTTGGGCTAAGGTGTAACAACCCTCATTTTTATTTTAGAATTTGTGACCTTAAGATTGAAGTGTTAAAGATTCTTTTTATTGGATGAATATTGGTTAAATTTTGAGGTATTAAGGTATTGTGGATATTAGTGAATTAGTAGGTTGAAGGTGATAAAGAGAATAATGTTCAAGGGGTATATGAGATAAAGTTATTTGGAAAGGTTGAAAAATTAGAAACACGTGAATTGGTTACGATGATGAATAATTAGAATAAGAATACTCTGTTTGGGGTGTATCACACCGTGCACTGGCCCAAGTGCTTGGGTTTGATTGGTGTTTGGTTGAAGTCCATTGTTTGATGGTTGCTAGGTTTAAGTAAAGTAGTGAGGTAAATTGGGTTAAATATACTAAACGACCTTCATGTAAGATCCGGTCGACCCCAGGATTTAGGAGGGGTCGACACAATTGGAACTTTTGGTCGACCCCAGGATTTAAGAGGGGTCGATACAATGAATAATTTTGGTTGACCCAGGATATGGGAGGGGTCGACACAATTGTAATGCTTTCGATTGATCCCAGGATCAGGGAGGGGTCGACACAATTGTAATGCTTTCGATCGACCCCAGGATCAGGGAGGGATCGACACAATTGTAATGCTTTTGGTTGACCCCAGGATCGAATACGGGTCGACACTTTGTTTACCGGTCGACCCCAGGATTTAGGAGGGGTCGACACAATAAGACCATCCAGAACACTTTCGGTCGACCCCAGGACCGAGCGGTCGACACAAAAGTGTCGAGGGAACTTCCTTCGGTTGACACAACGGGCAAGCGGTCGACACAAATAACCCTCGGGAATACTTTCGGTCGACACAATAGACGAGCGGTCGACACATTCCCGATTTGAGTTGAAAAGTTAGTCAAACGTGGAGAATCCTGATTGATGGATATACAAGAAAGATTGATTTTGTTTAATTAAGGGATAAGAAGGCATGGTCTGTCATTTCCATCCCATCATGATTTCTTTTCCCTATCTTCTCTGAAGCTCTCACGTTGGTCAAGAGAAGAGTGAGGTTGAGAAAGTAAGGAGATATCATGAGAGAAAAGATTGAGAAAGTTAAGGGAGTGGAAAACTCCGAAGCTTTCACGAAAACTGAAGTTCAAGGTAATGTTTTATATCCTCTTAGTTCTTCTAAGTTTAGTGATGATAAAACGATAATATTGTTTGAATTGGTGGATAAAAACGAGTGATTTCATGCTAAGAGATAAGAAAAGAGTTAAGTATGAACAAAGTTAGAGTTTTTGAGATTCGGTCAATAAGTAGTAGGAATTAGAGTTTATGACTTGCATAAGAGTTAGAGTAAACTCTTAGAGTGATTTATATCCGTTAGAATCACTTGATTCGGAGCTATGTAGAAAAAGTTATGGACGTTGGAAGTCATCGCGCAGAAATTGGGAAGAGCTGCGGTCGACCCCTTATAGGTTGGGTCGACCGATTCTCAAATTTAAAAATGCAGGCTCTCTTTTTTGTCAAATGGGTCAACCCCTTAAAGGTTGGGTCGACCGAATCGGGGTTCAAACAGTGAATGCCCTCTATTTTGTCGACATAAGTCGACATGCTTTAGCTTTTTGAATTTAGTGTCTTCTAAGAAGTTATAGTAGACTCCTCAAGGAACAATTTGACACCTTAATCATCAGGAATGGATCATTAACGTGGAAGTTATAGTCATTTGAAGTTGGAATAGAAAGTTAAGACTTTATGCAAATTCTGATCCGTATACGATTTATATATTTAGGTCATTTATTGGATTAAAAAGGGGCTCAAGTGGATTTATTCAAGAAAGCAGCTAAGGTAAGTTTGTATTAAGATTGTTTGGCCCTTAAGTGGGACGGCATTACAAAGATTAAGATGTATGTTTGATGTGTGTTACATGTTTGATTTCATGACATGTTTGGTGATGTATGCTTATTTTCATGTTATGTTTGATGTAATTTAAGTAATGTTTCATAGTCACATAGTCATGCATCATAGTTTTTACGAAATGTCAACGAAATGGTTTCATGCATTGTTTTACAACGTAGTTGGAGGTAAACGGAGTATGATTGGTCGTATGGGACGCCAATTATGTTTCGTCTCCGATGAGTTAAGAACATGAAAAGCCAAAAATGTAAACGACCGATGGAACCACGAGGTTGAGAGCTTGGTCACTAGGACTGGGTGGAACCACGAGGTGGAGAGATCGGTCTCGAGGACTGGGTGGAACCACGAGGTGGAGAGCTGGATCGATAAGCAAGAATAAAAATGTAAATGACCGGTGGAACCACGAGGTGGAGAGCTCGGTCTCGAGGACTGGGTGGAACCATGAGGTGGAGAGCTGTATCGATAAGCAAGAATAAAAATGTAAATGACCGGTGGAACCATGAGGTGGAGAGCTCGGTCTCGATGACTGGGTGGAACCACGAGGTGGAGAGCTAGATCAATAAGCACGAATAACGCAATAAAGAACGAATGGAAATGTGCATTGTTTTATCAACAACATAGCATACTCATGCATTGCATTTTATAGTTATGCTACTTAGTGAGCTTTAGGCTCATAGTTTAGGCTTTGCAATGTAGGGAATGTAATGGAGGAAAGGGTGCAAGTGACTGACCAAGGAGTTAGAGCAGAAGAGTATACAAATGATACGGTTTATTGAGAGATGACCGACGGGGAGTGATGCATAACACACACAAGCTATATTACAATTGTTTTGAATGTTTTGAATGTTTTGAATATGTAACTAAAATGTATACCCTTATTTTGGTGTGATGAATTACCAATGTTTTGAAAATGAATGTATTTTAAGTTGAAGTAATTGTCTTCCGCTGCAGTTTTAAGTTATTAAATGCTTATGTATTTTTTCTCAAAGGTGGAATTCAAATCGTTGTTTACAAAGAGAGTATGTGTAATTTAATTCGACGGTTTTCCTTGTAAACTGTTTTATAAACTAAAGATAGTTAGTTTTTAGAAAATTAAAGTAACAGGTTTTCCACTTTTGAAAGTAATGTAAGTAAGTAAGAACCCAGTAATGGACCGGTTCTCGGGTTGCCAGCGAGTAAATAAGTAAAGAAAGTAAAGTAAAGTAAGTAAGAACAGTAGTAGGTGGCGGCTCGGGAATCAGGTCGTTACATAAGGGCTTCGGGCTTTGGATTAAAACTGAGGCTTTAGGCTTTGAGTTTGGGTATCGGGCTTAGGGCTTATAGTGTAGAGCTTAGAGGTTACTGATTTGGGCTTAGGGATTTGGACTTACGGATTTGGACTTAGGGTTTTAAGCTCTAGTCTATGGGCTTTGGGATTAGGGCTTAGGGCTTTAGGATTAGGGCTTAGTTTTTAGGGCTTAGTTTTTAAGAATTGATGCTTAGGGATTTGTGCTTAAATCTTAAGGCTTAGGACTTTTTTCTTAGGTCTTTGAGCTTAGCGCTTTTGGCTTACGGCTTAGTACTTTTTGCTTTGGGCTTAGGTCTCTCGTTGAATGACTTTGGGCTTAGTGCGTTGGCCATTCAACTTTAGCCTTAGGGCTTTGGGCTTTGGGCTTTGCGATTTAGGCTTAGGGACTAGGCTTAGGGATAGGTTAGGGCTAAGAGCTTAAGGCAGAATTGTTAAGGCGTCCAGCTTTGGACCTGGGGCTTAGAGCCTGGGCCTAAGGCTTAAGGATTGGGTCTTAGGGCTTATGGCTTAAGGATTATGGCTAACGGCTTACACCTTAAGGATTAAGGCATAGGGCGTTCGAGTTAGGGCTTAAGAAGCTTTTGGCTTTGCACTTTATGAATAAGCTTAGTGTTTGGGGCAAAGGATATAGGGCTTATGGCTTAGGGCTTAGGTCTTAGCACTTAGAGCGTAACTCTTAGGGTGTAGAGCTTATGACTTTAGGCTTAGGGCTTAATGCTTAGGGTTTAAAGGATAGGGCTTAGATTTTTTGCCTCAAGGCTTTGGGCTTTGTGATTTTCACTTAGGGATTTGGGCTTAGAGCATTGGGCTTTGGGCATAGGGCTTGTGACCTAGGGCTTAAGGCTTAGAGTTTAAAGCTTTGGGCATAGGGATTTGGGCTTTTGATTTAGGTCGAGGGATTGGATCATATGGCATAGGGATTATGACTTTTTAATATGAGATTTGGGTTGGGCCCTAGGTATAGGACTTAGGGCTTGGGCATAGGTACTAGACTAAGGGCTTAGGGTTTAAGGGTAAGGGCTTAGGGCTTAAGGCCTAGGCCTTAAGGCTTATGGCTTAGGGCTTAAAGCTTAATACTTAGTGCTTAGGGCTTAGTGCTTAGAGATCATGACTAAGAGTTAAGAGCTTGTAGCTTAGGGCATAGGGCTTAGGGCTTAGGGCTTAGTCATTTGGGTTATGTTCTTTAAGCTTTTGACTACAGGGTTAGTGCTTAGGGATTACAACTTAGTTAGGGCTTCCAGCTTAGGGTTGATGTCCTAGAGCTTAGAGTTTTGGGTGTAGCGCTTTGGGATTAGGACTTAGGGCTTAGGGCTTAGGACTTAGGACTTAGGGCTTAGGTCTTACGACTTTGGGATAAGGGCTAAATGCGTTGGGCTTTTGTGTTAGGGATTAGGGGTTAGGGCTTTTGGCTTAGGGCTAAGGACTTAAGGCCTAGGGCTTTGAGATTAGGTCTTAGGGCTTTGGTGTTAAGGCATAGAGCTTTGGGCTTATGGTTTAGGGAATAGGGCTTTGGTCATGTGGCTTAAGGCTTTTGGGTTAGGGCTTAGGGCTTAGGGCTTAGGCCGTAGGGTTTAGGGCTTTAGGCTAATGAATTTGGGCTTAATAATTAGGGCTTATGGTTTAGGGATTGTGGCTTTAAAAATTAAGGCTTCTAGCTTAGAGCTTAAGGCTTTTAGCTAGGGCTTTAGCTTTGTGCTTTTGGCTTTCTACTTTAAGCTTAGAGCTTAGGACATAGGTCATAGGGCTTATGGCTTAGGGCTAAGTGCTTAGTTCTTTGGGCTTACATCTTTGGTCTCGGGCATTGGGCCTAAAGTCTTGAACTTAGCACTTTGGGCTTAGTGCTTAGTTCATTAAGCTCAAGGCTTTGAACTTTGGTCTTGTGGATTAGGATTTATGGCTTAAGGCTTAGGGCTTAGGGCTTTAGGATTAGGGGTTTAGGCTTAGGGATATAGGATTAGAGCTTTTGACCAATGACTTTCGGCTTAGGGCTTGAAGATTAAGGGCTTCGGGCTTTGGGCTCAAGGCTTTGGGATTAGAGCTTTGAGCTCAAGTTTTTGCCCTCGAGGCTTTGAGCTGAAGCCTTAAGGTTTTAGGCTTAGTGCCTCATATTTTGGGCTTACAGCTTAAGGTTTAGGGCTAAGGAATTTTGGCTTTGTGCTTTGGTTTTATTGGTCGGGGCTAGGTCATACGACTTGTGGCTTAGTGCTTAGTGCTTATGGCTTAGTGCTATGGCTTAGGGCTTAGGCTTAGGGATTTGAGCTTAGGGATTTGGCCTTATGTACTAGTGTTTAGTGCTCAAGGATTAGTGCTAGGGCTTGGGCATAGGTCTTTGGGCTTAGGGTTAGTTCTTTTGGCTTAGAGCTTTTGGCTTAAATCTTTGGGCTTAGAGCTTTGGGCTTAGAGCATTGGGATTAGAGCTTTGGGCTTAGAGCTTTGGGCTCAAGGCTTAGGGCTCAAGGCTTAGGGCTTAGGGCTTAGGGCTTAAGGCTCAAGGCTATGGCTTGGGCTTAGTGCTTTAGGATTAGGGCTTAGGGCTTAGGGTTTAGGGCTTAAGGCTTTAAGCTTAGAGCTTTACGCTAAAGGCAATGAGCTCATGGCTCAACGCTCAAGGCTTTGGGCATACAGTTTAAGGCTTGGGCTTAGGTCTTTCTACTTTGGACTTAGGGCTATGGGATTGGAGATTTTGAGCTTTGTGCTTTGATATATGTGTTTTGAGCTTATGGTTTATGGCTTAGGTCATAGGGCTTAGAGCTTAGGGCTTAGAGCTTAGGACTTAGTACTTAGTGATTAGGGCCTTGGGCTTCGGACTTGGGGCTTAGGACTTAGTGATTAGGGCTTCAGTCTAAAGGTTTAGAGTTTAGAGCTTTGAGCTTAATTCTTAGGGTTTTGGGCTTTCGTGTAATGATTTGGCCTTAGGGCTTTGAGCTTCTGTGTTGATGGTTACGGCTTTGGGCTTAAGACTTGTGGCCTAGGTCTTAAGACTTAGACATTAGCGAATAGAGCTTAAGGCTTAAAGCTTTCGGTGCAAGGCTTTCGCTTTAGAGCTTTGGGCTTGACTTTAGGTTTAATACTTATGGCTTAGGGCTTCGTGCTTTTGTATTAGGCTTAAAGTTTGGTGTATAAGACTTCAGGCTTAGGACTTAAGGTTTAGGGCATATGGTGTATGGCTTAAGGTCTAGGACTTAGAGCTTTCATGATAGGTCTTAGGGAATTGGTCTTAGGGCTTAATGCTTAGGCATTAGGGCTCTATGCTTAGGTCATTGGGATCAGGGGTTTGGGCCTTAAGCTTTAGGCTTAGCAGTTTGTGCTTAGGGATTTATGCTCAGGACTTAAGGCAAAGGGCTTTAAGCATAATGCTTTAGGCTTAAGGCTAGGGGCTTGGGAATTTGAGTTTGGGCTCTGAGCTTTCACCTTAGGGCTTAGGGTTTAGGGTTTAGGACTTTAATCTTTAGGCCGATACCTTTGGGCTTAGGGCTTTGGACATTGGATTAAGACTGAGGGCTTTAGGCTTTAATTTTGGGGTTTGTGCTTTGACATGCCATGGATTGGCATGCCAAGTGCAGCAATCACCCGAGCTCGAGCTCAGAATTTTTCTAATATATTTGTTAATTTTGCAGGAAAATTAATTGAAGAATTATACATTTCTAAGCAAACTTTGGAGGATCAAACAAGACCAAAACACGTGATAACTTGCCGTGAAGAAGAGGTGAATTTGCAACCTAAAACTGAGACCGCCAGACTCGAGCCCGCACCTGAACCCGATTGAAGTTTACTTTTCATGGCGAGTTAGAGTCACATGCAATCGTGCACAATCATCCCACGACTCAAATCAGCAACCTTTCTAAGGGTTGAAGGAATATTATTGCATTTTTAGGTTTATTTTTATTTTTTGCATGTCGTGCATGGGGTTTTGCGTGAGGGTTTATTTGGCTGGAAGAAGAGTATTTAGGGCCAAGAAAGAAAGGAAAATTGGCTGAAGGGGGAAACGTGGCTTGCACGTTCTTGAATTCTCATTGGTCCAAATTTTCTCTCCTTTAATTCATTTTACAGCATGCTTTTTGTATGACTTTGGCCTTTAGTTTTCCCTCCCTTTTTCCTCTATTCGTAGCTGATAAAACCTCCCCATTGCATGAATGTAATTTTCAATTTGGAATTTGAATTAAAGAAGCTTTTTAGCTCTCCCTTCTCGGGCATTTTCCAATTTCAGACGGCAGCCGGGAGTTCTCCGGCCACCGTGGGTTCCCTTCAAGATTTCTCCCTCCAAGCTGGAGATCTCTTCTTGCTTCAAAGTCTCCAGCCTTCTTCAAGGACGAGGATGAGCTTGAAGTCCATAAGTTCCTTCTTCCATCGTTGATTTCGTTTTCAATTTCATCTCCTCCGCTGTCCAGCATTTTCGGCAACCTCCCGACCACTATTACTATTCCATTACATTCTGACGGATCCACAAATGTGATTTCCTTCATTTTTGGAGGAATATCACCTATCTTCTTCCCAGAGTTCCACTCAAAATTTCAGCCCTAAAATCGATTGCATCGTCGAGTTATCGCAGTCCAAATTCCAGTCCCAATTCTGGAATTATCGGATTATCGTTTTTCCATTTAACCTAACCCGATTCTACCACTTCCTAAATCTAAAACCCCTCCATTCCGTGTCATTTGGTATCAGAGCCATAAATCCCTCCCCACCTTCCTCTTTACCTCTGTTTTTGTGTGATTTTAAGTTTGAAGGATGACCACAAGGAGTGGTTCCCATTACAAATCAAACCGGAATCTGATTGATCCTAGCCGCCCGGTTAGTCCATCTCATCCACATCCGAATCCAGCCTTCAAGGACAAATTGATGAGCTCAATAAAAGATTTGATACGGTGTTACAAAAGTTGGAGCACATTTCTCCTTCTTTGAGGACTACTCTGAACCAACCACCAAGGAGAAGGCTGAATCACGGCTCGAGAAGATCTCGAGAGTTTAAGTCTGAAGAGTCGGATGATGAAGAATATGGTTTACATGATCTCAACTCCAGAGATGATGATATGAGGCATATTAAGGTATCCATTCCTCCTTTCAATGGATCTTGCAATGGTGATTTTTTTATTGATTGGATGGAAAAAGTAGATAAGATTTTTTAATGCTATAATTATTCCGAGAAGTTTAAATTACAACTTGTTTCATTGCAACTTAAGGGATATGCTAGTCTATCGTGAGATAGTTTGAAAATTCAGAGAAGATGTGATGGTGAAGAAAGTATTAATAGTTGGAAAATGATGAAATCAATTATGAGGAGAAGATTTGTTCCGGCTCATTACAAACAAGAGCTATTTCTTCAATTACAATCTCTTAAGCAAGAATCTCTCTCGGTAGAGGAATATCTTACCGAATTTGAGACTCTCCGAATTAGATGTGACTTACAAGAACCAGAGGAACAAATTATAGCTCGCTTTATAAGAGGTTTACACCGAGACATTAGTGATATTGTGGAGTTGCAATCGATCGACTCTATGGATTCGGTTATTCAAATGGCCTTGAAAGTGGTGAGGCAAATGAAAAGAAAGGGCAAGGGAATAGTGAGCCGAGCAAGTCCTAAGGCTATTAATCCTTTTAATCCTATTACAAAGGTGAAGAACAAGATTCCTTTCGTTCAACCTTGGCTGCAAAAGAAGGATAGTGAGCCTAAACCGATGGAAGAAAATAACCGGACCCGAACACGGGAGATCAAGTGTTTTAAGTGCCTTGGTCTCGGGCATATTGCATTCCAATGTCCTAACAAGCGTGTGATGGTTATTAGAAAGGAAACAAGTGAAGTTTTCAGTGAAGATGGAGTGAAGGAAAAATCGGATATGAGCTTGGAATTCGAAGGGGAAGAATGCCGAGCACAAGACCTTATTATTAGTTATCCGAAGGTTACTTGCCACTCAAAGCCAAGAAGAGGAACTCCAAAGAGAAAGTTTATTCCATAGTAGATGTCTAATCCAAGATAAGGTATGCTCAATTATTATTGATGGTAGAAGTTGTGTTAATGTGGCTTCCCAAGAGTTAATTGACAAACTCGGAATAGAAACTATCTTTCACCCAAAGCCTTATAAATTACGTTCGATTAATGATAAGGAAGATCTCAAGGTTACTAAGCAAGCATGCATCAAATTCTCTATGGGAAGTTACAAGGATCAAGTGATGTGTGATGTGGTTCCCATGAGTTCAAGCCATTTATTACTCGGAAGACCATGGCAATTCGATCGGAAGGTTATGCACGATGGTTTTATAAACCAATATTCCTTTAAGTTCGGTGGACAATCCATCAAGTTAATTCCCCTTGAACCCGAACAAGTGACCAAAGATGAGGTCACAAGGAAGGAGAATTTATCTAAGAATAACTTGATTATGATCAAGGAGGGATCCTTGCCTACTAAAGAAGGAACACTAGTGTGAAGAATCAAAAAGTCATATGTGTTGTGATTTCCAAAATACTCTCAAGGTGGTTAGTTTCTTTACCCGAACTCTATACTAATTACTTTGTTTATGATTGGATAAAGGAAATCTACAAATCTGAATTGAGCTTAAGGAAGAAGAATTATGATCTTCTTAATATGGAGAACTCTTCAAGCAATGAGGAACAATTTGGTAATTCTAGTAAAGGAGTCTACGGGCCACTCATCAAAAGAACCAAGGAGAGATAGGAAGCTAGCTATAATCATTGGATGAGGTTCTTGGAATCCTTAATAGAATAATTCCATGGAATATATATTGCTGATTATATTGGGAACACTATGGTTTATAATTGGGAGAATGAAACTCGTGTTGAACTAGTTATTTGGTTGTTTAGTACAAACTGGATTACTGAATATTTTTACCGTGGAAAGAAATGTGTTGTGGTGAAAGACATAGGATCTTATGATTCAAAAATGGAAGTTGATCAAGGTTGGAACACTCTTAAGGATGCCTGAAACGTGAAGAATTTTTGGAATAATGAAGTCAACATTAATGCATGCAACCTCGAGTTACCCGGCATTTATGGTATTTCAGCCACATTTAATGTTCAAAACCTTTCTCCCTTTGCTGGATTTGATGAAGATGAACAAGATGGAGATGACTTGCAACTGGATTTGAGGTCAAATCCTCAAGAACCTGGGGAGGATGACATGCCACGGATTGGCATGCCAAGTTGAGCAATCAACCGAGCCCGAGCTCGGAATTTTTCGAATATGTTTGTTAATTTTGCAAGAAAATTAATTGAAGAATTATACATTTCTAAGAAAAATTTGGAGGATCAAACAAGGCCAAAACACATGATAACTTGGCGTGAAGAAGAGGTGAATTTGCAACCTAAAACCGAGACCGCGGGACTCGAGCCAGCACCCGAACCCGATTGAAGTTTACTTTGCATGGCGAGTTGGAGTCACATGCAATTGTGCACAATCATGTCACGACTCAATTCAGCAACCTTTCTAAGGGTTGAAGGAATTTTATTGCATTTTTAGGATAATTTTTACGTGGACATTTGGAGAAACCGAGAGGGTTTCTCGGCTAGGTTTATTTTGGATTTTTGCATGCCGTGCATGGGGTTTTGCATGAGGGTTTATTTGGATGGAAGAAGGGTATTTAGGGCAAAAAAAAAAGGAAAATTGGCTGAAGGGATTCAAGAAACGTGGCTTGCACGTTCTTGAATTTTCATTGGTCTAAATTTTCCATCCTTTTATTCATTTTACAGCATGCTTTCTGTATGACTTTGGTTTTTAGTATTCCCTCCCATTTTCCTCTCTTAGTAGCTGATAAACCTCTCCCATTGCATGATTGTAATTTTCAATTTGGAATTTGAATTAAAGAAGCTTTTTAGCTCTCCCTTCTCGGGCATTTTCCAATTTCAGCCGGCAGCCGCAAGTTCTCCGGCCACCGTGGGTTTCCTTCAGGATTTCTCCCTCCGAGCTAGAGATCTCTTCTTGCTTCAAAGTCTCCAGCCTTCTTCAAGGATGTAGGGTGAGCTTGAAGTCCATAAGCTCCTTCTTCCATCGTTGATTTCGTTTGCAATTTTATCTCCTTCGCTGTCCAGCATTTCTGGCCACCTCCTCACCACCGTTACTGTTCAATTACATTCCGAATGATCCATCCACGTGATTTCCTTCATTTTTGTAGGACTATCACCTATCTTCTTTCCAGAGTTCCACTCAAAATTTCAGCTCTAAACTCGATTGCATCGTCGAGTTATTGCCATCCATATTCTACTCCCAATTCTGAAATTATCGGATTATCATTTTTCCATTTAACCTAACCCGATTCTCCCACTTCCTAAATCTAAACCCCCTCTATTCCGTGTCATGCTTAGAGCTTAGAGTGTAGGGCTTAGAGGTTACTGATTTGGGGTTAAGGATTTTGACTTACTAATTTGGACTTAGGGTTTTAGGTTCTAGTCTTTGGGCTTTAGGATTACGGCTTAAGGTTTTGGGATTAGGGCTTATGACTTTGGGCTTAGTTTTTAAGGCTAAATAATTTATGGTTAGGGCTTTGTGCCTAGGTCTTAGGGTTAAGGAGTTTTGGCTTGGGGCTTTGAGCTTAGGGCTTAGGACTTTATGCTTTGGGCTTAGGGCTCTAGCGCCTTGGGCTTTGAAATTTAGGCTTAGGGCTTTGGACTCTAGGCTCTAGGCTTATTGTTTTTTAGTAATACCTTAGGTCTTAGGGCATAGAGACTAGGCTTAGGGATTATATTCTAGGGCTAAGAGCTTAGGGCATAGTGGTTAGGCTTGCAGCTTTGGGCCACGAGCTTAGGGC
Source organism: Begonia fuchsioides (assembly GCA_003255005.1). NCBI lineage: Eukaryota > Viridiplantae > Streptophyta > Magnoliopsida > Cucurbitales > Begoniaceae > Begonia > Begonia fuchsioides. The sequence goes on from QAOC01045195.1 coordinate 65,145, forward strand.
CTCTAGGCTAAATGTTAGGTCTTAGGGCTCAGGGCTTAAGGATTATGGCTAACGGCTTATGCCTTAGGGATTAAGGTATAGGGCGTTTGACTTAGGGCTTAAGAAGCTTTGTGCTTTGGGCTTGCGCTTTATGATTAAGCTTAGTGCTTGGGCAAAAGATATATGGCTTATGGCTTAGGGCTGCAGTCTTAGTGCTTAGAGCATAACTCTTAGGGCGTAGGGCTTACGAATTTATGCTTAGGACTTCAAGGATTAGGCTTAGAACTTTGGGGTCGAGGCTTTGCACTTTTGGATTTAGGCTTAGGGCTTTAGGCTTAGGGCTTTGTGCTTTTCACTTAGGGCTTTGGGCTTAGAGCATTGAGCTTTGGACTTAGGGGTTAGGGCTTAGAGTTTAGAGCTTTGAGCTTTGGGCTTTGTGCTTATGGATTCTGGCTAAGGGATTAGTTTATATGGCACAGAGATTATGAATTTGGGATACGAGATTAGGGCTAGGGCCTGGGTGTGACTTAGGGTTTAGTGCTAAGGGCTAACGGCTCAAGGTTTAGGGCTGAGGGTTTAGGGCTTAGGGTTTAGGTCTTAGGGATTAGGCTTAGGTTAAAGCTTAAGACTTAAGACTTAGGGGTTAGGGCTTAGGGCATAGAAATTAATGCTTTAGGCTTAGGGATTTCGGTTTGGGTCTTAGAGGTTTGTACTATGGAATTAGTGCTTAGGGTTTACAACTTTATGCGTCTGGATTACAAGTTAGCGCTTAGGGCTTCAAGCTTAAGGCTTATGGCTTAGGGCTTGGAACTTAGGGTGTAGGGCTTAGGGCTTAGGACTTTAGGTTTAGGGAATTAGCCTTATGACTGCCTTTTGCATTAGGGCTGAAGGCTTAGGACTTTCTCTTCAGGGCTTAAGGATTAAAACATTGGGCTTATGGCTTAAAGCTAAGGGCTTTTGGCTAAAGGCTTTGGCATTAAACCTTAAGGATTTTTGGCTTAGGACTTAGTGCTTTTGGGTTTGGGCATTAGTGGTTTGGGCTTTGCACTTAGTGCTTCAGCCTTAGGGCTTAGGGCTTATGGCTTAGGGCTTAGGGCTTATCACTTAGGGATTAGGGCATAGGGATTAGGGCTTCGGGTTTAAGGCTTAGAACTTAGGGCTTTAGGCCTAGGTCATTAGTCTTAGGGCTTTCGGCTTAGGACTTTTGCCTTAGAGTTTAAGGCTTTGGGCTTAGGGCTTTATGCTTAAAGTTTTGGGTTTAGGCTTTGGGCTAAGGTCTTTGGCAGATCGATAAGGGCTTTGGGCGTAGGCTTAGGACTTTGTGCTTTAAGATTAGGTTTAGGGCTTAGAGAATAAGACTTTTGGATTAATGCTTAGGGCTTACATCTTATGGCTTAGAGCTTAGTGCTTTGGGCTTTGGGTTAAGGGCAATGACCTTAGAGGTTTTGGCATATGGCTTAAGGCTTATGACTTTCGGCTTAAGGCTTGTGCCTTTGTGATTTGGGATTAAGGCTAAGGGCTTGAGGCGTAGGAATTAGGGCAAAGTGCTTACGTCTCAGAGCACTAGGCCATTAGGGCTTTGGGCCTAGTTCTTAGGGCTTTGGGCTTAGTGCTAAAACCCTACCGCTTAAGGCATAGGGCATAGAGATTAGGGATTAGGGTTTAGGGCTTAAGGCTTAGGACTTAGGGGATAGGGCTTAGGGCTTAGGGCTTTGGCATTTGGTATTTAGGCTTTAGTCTTCGGGCTTTAGGCTTAGAGCTTAAGGCAAAGGGCTTTTTGCATACAGCTTTGGGCTTCGTGCATTTTTCTTTCTGATTTAGGATTAGGTTTTAGGGCTTGGGGCTTAAGACTTAGGGCTTAGGGCTTAGTTCTTAGTTCTTAAGGTTTAGGGCTAAGAGCTTAGGGCATATGGCCTAAGGCTTAGAGTTTAGAACTTTAGGCTTAGGGCCTTGAGTTTTGGATTCAGGCCAATGGATTGGTTCTAAGGGCTTAGGTATTATGGCTTTGTTGCTTGAGATTAGTGCTAGGCCTTTGGGTACAAGACTTAAGGTTTAGGGCTTAGGGCTTAGGGCTTAGGGCTTAGGGCTTAGAGCTTAAGGATTAGGGGTTAGGGATTATGGCTTGAAGCTTAGAACTTTTGCCTTATTCCTAAATTTTGGACTATAGGCTTAATGCTAAGGGCTTATAACTTGGTGCTTAGGGCGTAGGACTGATGGATTAGAGCTTAGGTTGTAAGGCTTAGAGCTTTGGGCTTAGTGCTTAGAGCTTAGAGCTTTCGGCCTATGACTTTTGGCTTTATGCTTTGTGGTTTGAGATTAAAGTTTCGGGTTTAGGGCTTGGGATGTAAGACATAGGGCTTTTGAATTAAAGCTTAGGTTGACACGGAATGAAGGGGGTTTAGATTTAGGAAGTGGGAGAATCGGGTTAGGTTAAATGGAAAAACGATAATCCGATAATTCTAGAATCGGGACTGGAATTTGGACGGCGATAACTCGACGATACCATCGAGTTTAGGGCTGAAATTTTGAGTGGAACTCTGGGAAGAAGATAGGTGATAGTCCTCCAAAAATGAAGGAAATCACGTTGATGGATCGGTCGGAATGTAATGGAACAGTAACGGTGTTTTTGGTGGTGGCTGGAAATCTGCCAACGGAAAGAACTAAAACCAAACAAAAAATATTGATGGAAGGAAGAGCTTGTGACCTTCAACCTCATCCTAAAGTCCTTGAAGAAGGCTGGAGTATTGAAGCACCAAGAAATCTCCAGCTCTGAGGGAGGATTCCTTTGAGATAACCTACGATGGCCGGAGGTGCGCCGGCTGCCGGTTTCAAGTTGGAAATGCCCGTGAGAGGGAGATGCTCAAAGCAACTTTAGTTCAAGGTTACAAGCACGCAACATTGGACCAATGAGAATTCAAGAATGTGAAGCCACGTGGTCTTGAATTACCTTAGCCAATTTTACCTTCTTTCTTGGCCCAAAATGCCCCTCTATCAGCTGAAGATCCCTCATGCAAAACCCCATGAAAAGCATGCAAAAGAAATAACCAAAATGAACCTAACCGAGAAAACTTCTCGGGTACTCTAAAGTTCAACGTAAAAATTAATGCAATAAAATTCCTTCCCTCCAAGGAAAAGTTGATGAGTGGAGTCGTGGGACATTTGATCACGTTTGCATGGGACCCCAACTCGCCATGCAACATGACACTTCAATCGGGTTCAGGTGCGGGCTTGATTCCGGGAGGCTCGGTTATTGGTTGCAATTCCTCTTCTTCTTCACACCAAGTTATCACGTGTTTTGGCCTTAATTGATCCTCCAAAGTTAGCTTTAACATGTATAATTCTTCAAGTAATTTTCCTGTAAAATTAATAAACATATTATAAAATGCCTGAGCTCGGGCTCGGGTGAGTATTCCGCTCGATATGCCAAACCGTGGCATGTCATAGGTGCTTAACACTTATGACTTAGGGATTTTGGCTTTGTTCTTAGGGCTTAGGGCTTAAGGGTTAGGGCTTAGGGCATAGGGCAGATGGCATAAGGCTTAGGGCTTATTGCTTAGGAATTAGAGTTTTGGGATTAGGGCTTAGGGCTTATGGATTATGGTAAGGGCTTTGTGCTTTGGGCTTAGTGCTTAATGCTTTGGGCTTAGGGCTTTTGGGTTTTGGCCTTGAGTAATATGGTATTGAAATTGGTTTGTTTAAGGACATATTAATCAGGAAATTTGTCGGCTCAGTTTTGGGAGAAATTAGTTTTTGGGCTTAATTTGTGGTGTTGCAATGGAGTGGATGAGAAGCAAACCTCCATTTTTAAGAAAAATGGGTGAAATAGGAAATGATAGTAAACAAAATAAAATTGGTGGCCGAAAAGCAAAAAGGAGAAAAGTAGTCATGAAGGGATTTTAGGAGTCTTGGTAAAACGATCATAACTTGCGCTTTATAGTTAGTTTGGGCCTGAAATTTTGAGTCTAGGTGATTTGATTTGATGGAAAAACTGTGGTAAAAAAATGTAAGAGAAACATACTCGTATATTGAAAAATACCTAGGAGGGTATTTTAGATGGGGTTTTTGTTTTTTGGGTTTTTGGAAAAATAGTGTCGGGATGTGACTTTCAACATGCTATAACATGAGCTACAAAAATGGGATTTGAGTGAAAATTTTGGCTATCTCTTACAAATTAAGTCTATTGTAAGACCCTAAAATATATTGCAAAGCAATGGATTTGTGTAGAAATAGTGTGTCTAGAAATAATCGGGGGTCAGTGAAGGGAAAAAAAGGTAAATGTATCGGTGGGAAAAACTTCACTGGAACCGTAAATTGGACCAGAAGTGCCAGTTTAATCTGGTCCTTGTTTAATTTTTAAAAAATCATGATTTATGGGCGGTGCCAGTTTTTAAAAGTAAAAAACCGTGAAACTGGAACAACGACAGTGTGTCAAAAAGTTCTAAAATCGAGTAAAAGCTGACCAAAACCCTAATAAAATCCAATATATATCCTAAAATTTATTATAAACTCAGCCAAATACTTAAAACCCTACCCAAATACAATAAAAAATATATTTTATTGTCATATTTTAATTTTTTTTTAAAACATAAAATAAAACTGGGTTAAAACTGGAATGGAACCATTGGTTCCATTGCTGGTTCCCAAAATCTGAAACAATGAGTTCTAGTTCTTGTTCAAATTTTTAGATAAAACTAGGCCGCATCGGCCTGTGCCCACCCCTAGGTAAACAGAAAGGGATGAGAAAAATGAGATCTAAGGGATGGAAGAAAAGCTATGTGGATTGCATCCTTACCCACAGGTCGACCAAGATGATGTCTGAAGAGATGCGTAAAGGCCTAACTTTTCCAAGCAGAGAAGGGACGAAAAACCATCAAGAATTGCTCAGAGTTGACCTTATATGACTCACTAGAAAAAGAAGATTACAGATGAGGATTGGCCAAATTTGTTAAGGAGAACTTTATGGTTCCCTCAACCTCTTGTGCCTTATTCTAAATTGGTCCCCACTCACCTCCACTTTTGAGACAACCCTAAAAGTTAAAGTCCATGTCCAAAATAAAACCCATTCTAAATTGGTCCCCACTCACCTCCACTTTTAGTAACTTGCTTGCATTGGCCTCTATGTATTTAAGCTAATATCTTAGTTCTTAAGACTTAGGTTTTAGCACTGGGCTTTGGGCTTATAGCTTGAATCAAAGGTCTTAGGGGTTACAACTTAAGGGTTAGTGCTTATGGATCCATGCTTATGGTTATGACTTATGGCTTGGGGCTTAGGGCCTTAGAGCTTTGGGCTTAGAACTTAGAGCTTACGACTTTGGGCGTATGACTTTGGCCTGATTGCTTTGGCCTTAATGCTTAGGTCTTAGGGCTTAGGACTTAAGGCTTAGATCTTAGGCCTTATAGCTTTGGGCTTCGGCCTTAAAGTTTTTCCCTTAGAGTTTTGAGCAGAGGGCTTTGAGCTTAGAGCTTTAACTTTTGGGTTTACGACTTTGGGCTTTGGCTTAAGGCATGTGGTTTAGGGCTTAGGGCTTAGGGCTCAAGGCTTGATGCTTTAGGTTTAAGGCTTAAGCCTTAGGGCTTAGGCCTTAGGCCTTAGGGCTTAGGCATTAGGCCTTAGGGCTTAGGGCTTAGGGCTTAGAGCTTGGGGCTTAGGGGTTAGTTATAGGGCTTAGGGCTTTGTGGTTAGTACTTTGGGCTTAGGGCATAATGCTTAGGACTGAGGACTTTGTGCTTTTGGCTCAGCGCTTTGAGCTACGACTTTAGGCTTAGAGCAATGGGATTTGATCTTAGGGCTATGGGCTTAGGGCTTTAGTCTTAGGCCTTAGAGCTTATAGATTATTGCTTAGAGCTCTCAGTTAAGGGCTTTGGGCTTTGTGCATTGGAATTAGGTTTGATTCCTTCAGGAAGTTGACCAAGGGCATAGGGCTTAGTGCTTAAGAGCCTAGATTTTAGTGTTGTGGGCTTAGGGCTTTAGGCATTGGGCTATGGGCTTAGGCGTTGGGCTCTGGGCTTTTGGTGTTAGGCTTAGGGCTTAAGGCTTACAACTTACGGCTTATGGCTTACGACTTACGACTTAGGATTATGGCTTTAGGCATAGGGTTTAGGACTTAAGGCTCTAGGCTCAAAGATTAGAGATTAGGGGTTAGGGCTTTTGGCTTAGAGCAAAGATGCCAATCGTTTACTCCAAAGTTGGATTACCGGCTTTGGCATAACTAAAAAAGCAAAAAGCAAAAGCTGGGGTTTGACCACCAAGGAGTTAGGCATAAGGCATAGGGACTAGGGCTTAGGACTTAGGCTTAGGATTTTGGGCTTAAAGGTTAGAGCTTAACACATCGGGCTAAAACTTAGGGCATACGACTTAGGGCTTAGGGTTTAGGGCTAAGGGCTAAGGGTTTATGACTTTGGGATTAGGAATTAGGCCTTACAACTTAGCGCTTAAAATTTCAGGCTTAGGACTTAAGCCTTACATCTTACAGATCAAATGTTAGGGATTTGAACATACGAGTTTGAGCTTAGGGCTTAAGTTTTATTGCTTAGGGATTAGCGCTTAAAGCTTAGGACTTAGGGCTTAGTGCTTAGACCTTATGGCTTAGTGCTTAAGGCTTGGGGCTTTTGGATAAGTGCTTAAGGCTTTGGGCTAATGGCTTAAAGCATAGTGCTTAGGGCACATGGCTGAGGGCTTTGTTTTTGAAGTTTGAGCTTAGGGCTTAGGGTGTATTGCGTATGGCTTAAGACATAGGGCTCAGTGTTTAGAGCTTAGGGTTTGAGCTTATGTCATTAGGGTTTGGCCTTTGGGCTTAGGGCTTAAGCCTTAAGCCTATAGGCTTAGAGCTAGAGGCATTGTGCTTAGGGGTTTGGTCTTCGGGCTTAAGGCATTAGGACTACGACATTAGGTTTAGGGCTTGAGGCTTAATGCTTGGTCTTAGATGAATAGGCACCATATGGCCTCCATGAGGCAGCCAATTCAACCTTCTCCCATAACTTGATCTTGACTTTACGTACGTTTATGCATTGGATGATGAATGTATCTCATACCACCTTCATCATTCGTTGGGTGACATTTTAAAAACATGCATGGGAAAACATTTTCATACCTTTCATAAAACATGATGCATGGACATGATTCATACACATGCATGAAAAGGTAATATAATTGAAGTACCAGCAACATAATACATCAAACATCTCCAAAGTCAACCGTAATAAACATTCCTAGTAAACTTGACTTAACTTAATTCAAACAATGTCAATCAAGCACCAATCAAACCTAAAGCACTTGGGTCGGTGTACAGTGCCATACACACCAACAGAATATTATTAGTAAAATTATCATAAAAACAAACAACTCCTACGACATTCTTACTTAATGGATATCTAAGTAATTATACACATCATCCTTTTGTCCTATCCTTTGTGATGTAGTCCCACAAGGGGCCAAAAATATACACGGATTACTTACTTTATTTCCTTAGCTTAGGCTTAATATTCTGAGTCCTTAAGGTAACAATTTACCAGAAAATTTTAGCATTCATAACTTTTACTACAGAACTTTGATAAAAAAACTTAAGGTAACAATTTCATACTTAAGATGTCTACTACATTTCTTTAGAAGATGTTGTGATCATATTCTCACTTAAAAGCCATATAAATTCTACATCTTTAAAATCCGATATACACAACTTTCGTAAGACTAATCGGATCAGAATGCATAAGGTACCAATCTAAACCTTATAATATTGGCTACACTTCATTAGAAGAGATTATGACCAAATTATAACTCAAAGACTTAAATTTCATCCCTTATAAGTCATTACAGTACCAAAATGAACATCTTAAAGTTATTTCTTGGTACCTTAGGGCTTGAGTCGTAGGATTTTCCTTCTCTTGCACTTCTAGCTCTTAAACACCAAAATTTCTTGCACAGAATACTAAAACCTCACACTTTTGTCACAAACCCTACTTTTCTCTTACGAATTTGGAGAGGATTTTAGAGAGGAGAGAGATTTGTCGGTCGTGATGGCTGATAGCTAAAGACTACAATAAATTTTATCCCTTTGGAAGGTGAAGAATCATGTGGTTCAAGCATGAGGTGTGACCATCCTTTCTATGTGGTACTTCCCTATTGGTCTATCCTTAATTAATCATGGATTCACTTTCCTAAAATTTCATTAAAAGTCAAGATTTCAGCAATAAATTGTCTTAATCAAACCCGAGAGTTCAAGGTGTCTCCCCTTTATTCAAGGTGTTAACCGCCATTTAAACCTTTAATAACTTTTGCTCAACAACACAGATTTTCCTAATTCAAAATCCAATCTTTTCCTCATTGAGTCTAGTTTAACTTTGTAGAAGAATCAAACTTCAAATCGAAGCTTATTATGTTCAATTTTAGGAAATACCAAACATCGCTCAAAAGTCCATAATTCTATAGTCTGGTTTTCCTTATCAAACTTCAAACGAGCATAACGTTCTCTCAAAAACTCCAATATAGTTGATCTACCTATTGATCTTATCTAGATGTCGACTAAACTTCAAATTATGAGTTTACTATAATCAACTATACGAAATACCGAACATCGCTCAAAATCCATAATTCTATTGTCCGGTTTTCCTTTATCAACTTCAAATAAACATAAATTCCTCTCCATAAGTAAAATAGAACTAATCTACCTAACAATCTTCTTATCGTGACATCTACTACAACTTTGCAGAAGAACACTTTGTCAATTAGGCTCTTCTAAGGTATGATATGATTGAAACACAGAAACTGCTCTGTTACACAATTCCAACCAAGTATTTGTTCAAACCTTTGGGGTCTAAGATTTGTAACTTTCTCTATACATTTTTAAATCAAGAAATTATTGTTATTGTACTTTCATCTACTAATCTATTAAATTCCATTAGAAGAAATCAACTCCATGTTAAGAACCCAAAACCTCGGTATTTGGTAAATACCAATATTGTTTACGATTCGTCAATTCATTATTTCTAATGTGTAATTTCGTCTCTATATTCATCTTTTCTTAGCACATTTCATTCTTTAACCAAAAAATATTATATTCACATAATGTTATTGTACATCAAAAAGTTGGGTGTTACATTATGGCTTACGGCTTACGGCTTTGGGCTTTGGGCTTAGGGCGTAGGATTTTGAAGGGCTTTGGGCTTAGGGGTAAGATTTGACGCTTGGGGCTTAGGGCTTTAGGCTTAAGGCCTAGGCTAAGGTTTTGGTCTTTAAGCTTTGGGTTTCTTGCTTTGAGCTTTGGGCTTTGTGCTTTTTTCTTAGAACTTATAACTTAACGCTTCGAGCTTAGGGCTTTAAGTTACCTTCTTTTAAGATAACTATTTGATTGGGGAAAGATAAAAAAAACTATTGTTAGACAATTAGCATAAACAATATAGTAAGTGAAATGACATTCATGCTTGGGAATATGCTACCTCTACCTTATGTTTCCTAGTTAATCAATGATATATTTTAAATAAACCTTAGTATAAAGTATAACATTAGATGTAAAATATGATTTCATATCCTAAAGTAGAGAAGCAATAGGAAAGTGCCTCTTGTCTCTATTGGATTAGTGACTAAATGGTGATTAAGGTTTAATTAGTGAATGACTTAGGGAGTTAATAAGGTTTACTAATCGTGAATAGTTAACTTCATCTTGAGGATTAGGTTAGGGCTAATCTAGATTAAGTACTTAATCTTAAGGATTAGCTTAGGAATAAACTAGATTAAATAAGTTAATCTTGAAGATTAGCTTATGAGAAATGTGGATTAAGTAGGCAAGCTTAATTTATGATAATTAAGATATTTTTGCAAGAAATAGACAAATAAGGGCAAAATGGTAAACTTAAAAGGATAAGTTGGACAAAATAGTAACTTTGCCCTAAAATCTATCTTAAAAACTTGTCAGGAAGGGTTAATGATCAGCCATTTTCGTGGTTGTAGAGACAGAAACAAAGAAAGAGCAAAAAATGGACATGAGTTTTTGTAGATAGAAATTGAAAAACTAAAGGTGAAAGAAAGGGATTTGGCCTCCAAGTCATTGACAAGATGTGTTTCTCTCATCAAAAGCAATATTTTGAGCTAAAATTAAGAGGTATGATTTATGTCATACATGGTTTAGATTAATCATTATTAGCTAAAGAATAATTGTGATTTTAGGAGTATTAAAGAACCATATGATAGTTAGTTATTGATAATGGACGAAATTTGAATTGTGGGATATGGTTCTACATAAATGAAATCATCAAATCTATAAAAGATAAAATTAATTGGTTCATATTTGTTAATGTTATAGCAAAGTGGTTAAAAACCATCAAATCTATGGAGTTTTATTTTTGTGTTAAAAGCATAAGTTAGACTAATCCTTTGGCCAAACATTTTTAGAACTTTAAAATAGACACCTTGGGTGAGATTTGGGGTTTGAAATCAAAGCATTTGGAGTTTCATTCATTAAGTTTATATAATTTTAGGTTGCTGCAAAATAGTGAACAATATTTTTGGTTATTATAATAGTTATGTTATTATAAGTTATGAAGTGACTAATAACCATTGATTATGCGTTTCCTTATTGCTAAAGACCTAAGGTAAGTAATGTTGTGTTTGTGCTTTTTGCTCTTGGGCTTACACCATGAAGTGTTAGGTTATGTTTGTTTCTTATAACATGTATTGTTTAATGATAAAATAGAACATGTTGAATGATGGTATTTAGCTCGAAGATATTTTTTCAATTGTCAAGTCTTATTGATTTACGAATGTCATATTTTTTTATAACATGTTACACTTATGTTAAATTTACAAAGATTTTTTTATGTTAAAATAGAAGAAGTTTATGTTCTTATTAATTGGGAAGTGGTTAACCTAATGTATCTTACAAAATGAGTTAGAATAGTATGATCTTTTCTATGATGTTATGAGTTGTTATCTTTATGTTACCCATGATAATGATCTACTTGATGTATCCATATTCTGCATGTTCACTAGCATCTCATGCATCATATTTTCAAGAATATTATGAACTATTTACATGCATGAGTTTCTATGAAAAGACTCATCTACGAGGTGGAACCTAGAATAGAAGGTGAATCGGGCAAGCCACAAGGTAGTTGATTTACGAGGTGGAAACTTAGAACTTAAATAAGATGATCGACCCACAAGGTGGAGCCATTGATTGATAAGGCCAAGCCACGAGGTTAAAATGGGTCACAAACTACATAAGAAAAGAAAAAGAAAACAATAGCATAGAAAAGAAAAGAGAAGAAAGACACAAAATCCAAAAAAAAAAAGAAAATATTTTACAAATGCCTATCATATTAGCATTCATGCATTTCATGCTTTACGCACTGAGCACTAGGGTCATAGATGAACTTTGTGGTGTATGTGATGCTGAACAATGATGTTTAAGCAATGAGTCAAGGGTTTTTTATTGTCATGTTTTTCAGAATGATCATGCAAATCATTTATTCCTCCAAATAAGATTTTATTTATAAATGTGTTTCAAAGTATTCTGCTGGTATGTTTTACAAATGCATTATCAACAACAAAAAGTTTGCCATCTTCTTATAAAAAGCAAAGTTTAAAAATCACAAAATGATGTTAGACTGGGCTTAAAGCTTTAGGCTTAAGGCTTAAGGATTTGGGCTTTAGACTTTTGGCTCAGGGCTTTGGGCTTACGACTTTGAGCTTAGAGCTTACTATTTTTATGGCTTTAGGCTTTAGACGCAATGCTATAGGCTTAGGGTTTTAGGCATGGGGCTTAGGGTTTTGGGTTTAGGGCTTATACCTAGGTCTTATACCTAGGTCTTATACCTTAGGTCTTGGGGCTTTCAACTTGGTACTTATAACTTACGGCTTAGAGAATATGGCTTAGAGCTTTGGGCTTAGGGCTTAGTTCATATGGCTTATGGCTTCGTGCTGAGTTCTTAGGGCTAATGGCTTCCAGCTAGGACTTTGGATTGGCGTTTAGGACTTAGTAATTAGTGATCATAGATTACAGCTTAGGTAATAGTGCTTAGAGCTTTAGTCTTTGGGCTTTAAGCTTAAGGCTAAGGGCATAAGGCTTGAGATTATAGCTTAGAGCTTGGGCTTTCATCTTGGTACTAAGGGCTTAAGGCTTAGAGCTTAAAGCTTTAAAATTTAGGCTTAGGGCTTAGGGCTTATGCCTTATAGCGCTTACGACTTAGTGATTTTGGCTTAGGGCATCAGGATTAGTGCTTTGGACTTAGGACTCCAGGCTTAGGGATATGGACTTGGGGCTTAGGCCTAACAAATAAAGAATCAGGGCTTATAGCTTTCAACGTTGGATTAGAGCTTAGGTCTTTGGGCTTAGGCTTAGGATTTGGCCTTAGGTCTTGTGGCTTAGGGATTAGGGCTTTGGTTTGAGCGCTTTGGCCTTAGTGCTTTTGGGCTTAAAGCTTAAGGTTTAGGCTTAGAGATTGTGCCTTGGCGTTTAGTGGGTTAGTCTAAGGCCTTTGGACTTTAGTCAATAGACTAGAGCTTAAGGTGTACAGCTTAGTGCTTAGGGCTTAGGGCTTAGGGATTAGGCTTAGGGATTAATTCTTAGGGCATAAAGCTTGTGGCTTATGGCTTAGTGATCACAGCTTACAATTTAGAGCTTAGGGCTTAGGGCTTTGGGATGAGGTCTAAAGGTTGAGTTCTTAGGGCTTAGCACTTAGGTTTTAGGGCTTAGGGCTTTGGCATTAAGGATTTAAGCTTAAAGCTTAGGGTTTATGGCTTAAGAATTACTACTTAGGACTTAGTGCTTTGGGCATAGGGCTATTTGCTTAGATCTTTGGGCTTAGGGCTATTTGCTTAGATCTTTGGGATTAGGGCTTTGGGCTTCAAGCATGGCTCTTAAGATATAGAGCTTAGAACGTATGCTTAGGGCTTAGATCTTAGAGGTTAGGGCCTAGTGCATAGGGCTTAGAGCGTAGGTTTTTGGCCATACGGATAAAGGCTTAGGCCATACGGATAAAGGATGAGGGCTTATAGCTTTCGGCTTCGGTCTTTGAGTTTACGAGTTATGGCTTATAACTTAGGGCTTATTAGGTCTTGTGGTTTAGGTCTTAGGGTTTAGGGCTTTGGTTTTAGGGATTTAGGCCTTGAGCTTAAAGCTTAGGGTTTAGGGCTTAGAGATTACAACTTAGGGCATCATGTGTTGCGCTTAGGACTTTGGGCTTTATGCTTTGGGAATTAGGCTTAGGGCTTAAGGCATAAAGCTTAGGGCTTAGGGCTTAGAGATTAGGGCTTAGTGCTTATAGATTAGGGATTACTACTAAGAGCTTATGGCTTATGGATTAGGGCTTAAGCTTAGTGCTCACGACTTACGACTTGGGGATTGGGGATTAGGGCTTAGGTCTTAGTGCTTAGAGATTAGGTTTTAGGGCTTAGGGCTTAAGACATAGGGCTTAAGGCTTAGGGCTTAGGGATTTGGCCTTAGGGCTTTGGGCTTAAGGCTTAGAGATTATGGCTTAGATTAAGGCTTAGGTCTTAGTTTGTTGGGCTTAGTGATGATGGAATAAGACTTTAGGCTATGGGCTTTGGTCTTTTTGTTAGGGCTTAAGGCTTAGAGCTTAGAGGTTAATTCCTTAGTTCATAAGGCTTATTGCTTAAGGTGTAGGTCTTTGGTCTTAGGGCTTAGGATTTATGGCTTATAAGGCTTGAAAATTAGTGATTTAGGCTTAGGGCTTAGAACTTAGGGCATATGGCCAATTGCTGATGGATTAGGGTTTATAGCTTAGGGATTAAAACTTAGGGATTAATATGTTGGGCTTAAGCCTTTGGGCGTTATGGTTTGGGCGTCAGGCTTAGGGCTTAAGGCCTAGAGCTTAGGACTTAAGACTTATGGCTTAGGGATTATAGCTTCGTGCTTAGAGGTAAAGACTTAGTACTAAGGGCTTTGGGCTTCGGAATTAGGGCTTAAGGCTTAAAGTTTGGGGCTTAGGGCTTAAGAATCATTGCTTATTGCATAGGGTTGAGGCCTTAGGGTTTAGGGCTTAAGTTTTAGGGCTTAGGACCTAGGGCTTTAGCCATAAGGGCTTTGGCCATAAAGACTTTGGGCTTTGGGCTTATAGCTTAGGGTTTAAGGCTTAGGGCTTAAGTCTTAGGGTTTATGGCTTAGGGATTATGGCTTAGAACTTACTGCATTGGGCTTACAATTGTTGGCATAGGACTTTGGGCTTTGGGCTTAGAGCTTTAAGGTTAGGGTTTCGTGCATAGGGCTTAGGGCTTATAGCATAAGTCTTATGGCTTAGAGCTTAGAGCTTATGACTTAGGGCTTGAAGGCTTAGGGTTTAGAACTTTGGGCTTGTGGTAAGGGTTTAGTGCACAGATGACAAGCTCGGGTTATGAGAAGTGTCGGGAGAAAGAAGACACAAGGGTAATCTGCCAAGGAGAAATTCCAAGACAGAAACAGTGAGGTGTAACGGTTAATGTTCCAAATGCATACAGGATTAAGTCAAATAAACTCAGCCAAACGAAATTTTAGGAAGTGGACTAAGCTGGGCCAAATTTGCAGCTTGAAAACACATGAGGACTTAAAATGGCACGGGAATACTTTTGAGTGTACAAACAGACACAAAACAGAAAATAGTGACGTGGAGGGGTAAAGATTTCTGCAAAACTTCAAATGCAGGCAACCTGGGAATGTAAAAATTGGCAGAAAACAACTTCAATGAAAGGGAAAGAAAATGCAAGTGGTTTGATGAAAAAAGACACGGTAGGTTAGGAGATATGTAGGTTGGAAAATGGATGGACAGAAACTGTTCGATTTCGGGAACTCGGGCAGAATGAGGGGGAAGTTGTAAGTACAACTTTTGATGGGC
>QAOC01045195.1:80011-109693 GCA_003255005.1 Begonia fuchsioides
TTTTCAAAAAAACCAAAATAAATAAAAACCGATAATCTTCTTTTTTGGGCCAATGCTTTCCTTCATCTTTTCACGTGTAAGGCCGCTCCTTAGAGGCTCCAAATTGGACTCCATGCTTTAGCTCTTCATTGGACTCCATTAGGCCGTGGCTATTAGTTGCATGATGGAAGGTGTGTGGGCTGTTCTCGGATAGCCACCCCTTCTGGATGCCTCTGTAATGGCGATGGTTGACCAGGAAATCTTTCTCCACAATTAATGCTCTGTAGCTTTATGGAAACCTTGAGATGCTGGCTACATTTCGTATGAAGAACGTTTGGCCAAATAATGTGTGAGACGTTGTTTAAACCGCTGCCCAAGGCTCGGAGGTCAGATTGTACCGAAGCACAAAATGTCAACATCTTCATCTTGGATGGTTGGGCCATGGAATGCATCAATCACAGTAGTAATCTCGGCCACTTCATCCCAAAACAACCTACAAAATGAACAAACACATTAGGAAACCAATTGGGTTGGCCTTCGGTTAGAAAACCTATGGCCAAGCCCAAGGTGGCGTTATCGCAAGGTAGGCTCTTGTTAAGGGCTTCTTGTTGCTCATCATGAACACACTCTCGAGTGCTCACTCCTACGGGTTCCTCTTTGGCTAAGGGATCCTGAGGCATGTCAACAGAGTTTAGGGCTTAGAGCTTACAAGTTAAAATTTAGAGTTTTGGGCATAGCGCTTTCACTTTGGGTTGCTTTGACTGTAATGGTTAGAGCTTTAAGCATATTGCTTAGGGCTTATTGTTTAGGCTTAGGGCTTTGGTCTTAGGGCTGCTTAGGGCTTAAATCTTAAAACTTACGACTTAGGAACTAGGGCTTAACTTTAGGGCTTATGGCTTACAGCTTAAGGCATATATGTTAGTACTTAATGCTTAGGGTTTAAGGCTTAAAGCTTGAGGCTTAGGGCTTTGGGCTTAAAGCTTAGGAATTATGGCTTTCGACTTATGACCTAGGGAATAAGGCTTAGGACTTGGGTCTTAGTGCTTTAAGCGTACTTCTTAGAGCTTAATGTTTAGCCTTAAGTCTTTGGTCTTAGGGCTTGGAGATTAGGACTTAGCACTTAGGGCTTCTAGCTTAAGGCTTAGGGCTTAGGGCTAAGGTTAATGGGCTTATGCCATACAGATTAGGACTTAGTTCTTAGGGATTAGGGTCGAGGGCTTAAAGCTTAGGTCTTAGGGCTTTGTGCTTAAAGCTTAGGAATTGGCTTACGACTAACAACTTAGAAAACAAGGCATAGGGATTAAGGCTTTAGGCTTCAGGCGCTGACATTAAAGCTTAAGGCTTAGGGTGGATTCAGGCTAAGTGCTTAGTTTTTTGGGCTTAAGGCTTAACACTTAAAGCAGAAGGCTAAGGGCTTTGGGCTTTAAGCATTGGGCTTTGGGGTTACAACTTAGGGCTTATGGCTTAGGGCTTAGTGCTTTGGGCTTAAGGCTTTTGGCTAAGGGCATAGGACATAGGGCTTTGATTAAGTGGCTTTGGGGCTAGGGCTTTGGGCATAGGAATTTGGGGTTAATGCTTAGGGATTAGGCCTTAGGGATAATTGCCTAGGGCTTAGGGCTTATGGCTTTGGCCTTGAGCCTAAGGCTTTTGTCATAGGATTTTGGGCATAGGGCTTAGTGCTTAGGTCTTAAGGTTAAGGGTCTAGGGCTAAGGGCTTAGATCTTAGAGCTTAGTGGTTATGGCTAAGTGCATAGGGCTTCGGGCGTAGGTCTTAGGGTATAGGGATTAAGGCTTAGGGCGTAATGCTTAGGCTTATGGCTTAGGGCTTAGGTATTAGGGCTTAGAGGTTAGTGCTTAGGGCTTTGGTCTTAAGGATTAGGGCTTAGGGCTTTAGTCTTAAGGATTATGGTTACAACTATGGGATTATGGCTTAGAGCTTGGGGTACGGGGCTTAAGGCTTATGGCTTAAGGCGTAGGGCTTAGGGCTTTGGGCATTGGGCTTTTGGCTTTAGCATTAGGCCTTTAGGCTTAGGGCATAGGTCTTAGGGCTTAGGGATTTTGGCTTTGGGTTTTAGGCGTAGGGCTATGGCCGTAGCATTGTGGGTTAAGGGACTAAGGCTTAGGATTTAGGACTTAGGGCTTACCGCTTAGGTTTTATGTTGTTGGGCTTACGACTTTGGTCTTAGTACTTTGGGCTTCACGCTTTGGCCTTAGGACTTAGGGCTTAAGGCTTAGGGTTTAGGGTTTAGAGCTTACGAATTAAAATTTAGGGTGTTAGGCTTAGATCTTTGGGCTTAGCGCTTTCTCTTTGGGCTTCAAGGTTTAGGGTTTGGCTTTAAGGCTTAGGTCTTTAAGTTTACAACTTAGGGCTTAGTGTTTAGACTTAAGGCTCTAGTCTTAGGTCTAAGAGGTTAGGACTTAGTGCTTGGAGGTTCAAGCTTAACGCTTAGACCTTAGGGCTTAAGGCATAGGTCCTTGGGCTTACGCCTTAGTGATTAAGATATAGGGCTTAAAGATTAGGCCTTTGGGATTTAGGCTTAGGGCTTTGAGCTCAGGGTTTAGGGATTCTAGTTTAGGGCTTTTCGCTTAGGACTTCGAGCGTTAAGCTTAACGCTTAGAGTTTACGACTTTGGGAATAGGGCTTAACCATAGGGCTTAGGGTTTAGAGCTTAGGGTTAGGGTTTAGGGATTATGGCTTAGTGCTTAGGGCTTAGGGATTAGTGCTTAGGGCTTCGATGTTAGGACTTAATGCTTAGGGCTTTGTGCTTAAAGCTTAGGAATTATGGCTTATGACTAACGGCTTACGGAATATGCATTTGGGCTTTAGTCTTAGGGCTTTGGGATCCGGGCTTAGGGCCTAGAGCTAAGGGATAAGGGCTTAGGGCCCTGGGCTTAGGGTTAGGGCTTAGTGCTTCGAGGTTAGGGCTTAGTGCTTAGTACTTAGTGCTTAGTGCTTAGGGCTTAAGGCTTAAAGCTTAAAGCTTACAACATAGGGCTTAGGGCTTAGGGCCTAGGGGTTAGAGCTTAGTGCTTAGAGCTTTTAGCTTAGAGCTTTTTGCTTCTAGCTTTAAGCTTAGGTGTTAGGGCTTACAACTTGTGGATAAGGGCTTAGAATCTGATACTTTTAGCTCAACGTTGAGGGCTTACGCATTAGAACTTTGGGCTTCGTGCTTATAGCTTAGTTCTTAGGGCTTCAATCTTGGGCTTGAGGCTTAAAGTGTTGGGCTTAGGGATATGGGCTTAAGTTAGGGATTTAAGCATAAGGCGAAGAGCTTAATGCTTAAGGATTAGGCTTAAGCCTTAGGGCTTAGAGCTTAGAGGTTAGGGTTTAGTGCTTGGGGCTTAGGGCATAGGATTTATGGCTTAGAGCATAGGGCGTAGGGCATAAGGCATAGGGCTTAGGGCTCACGACTTATGGGTTAAGAATTAGGGCTTAGGGCTTTGGGCTAAGGGGTTTGTGCTAAGGGCTTTGGGCTTAAGGCATCAAGCTTAGGGCTTAGGGCTTGGGGCTTTGTGATTCGGGCTTTAACTTAAGGCTTAGGCTTAAGTGTTAGGACTTAAGGCTTAGGCCTTTGGGATAAGTGCTTAAGGCTTAGGAGTTAAGGCTTAGAGCTTACTGTTTAAACGTTAGGGCTTAGAGCTTAGGTCTTAAAGCTTAAGGTTTAGGGCTTTGAGATTAGGGATTCGTGCTTTCTACTTTTAATATATGCTTTGAGCTTATGGCTTAGGGCTTAGGTCAAAGAGCTTAGGGCTTAGTGCTTAAGGCTTAAAGCTTTGGGCTTAGGGATTTTGGCCAAGGCTTTGGAAAATGGATTAGGGCTGTATGCATAGGGCTTAGGGCTTCGAGCTTTAGTACTAGGGATAGGGCATAGAGAATAGGACTTTGGGTTGAGGGCTTATTGCTTAGGACTTAAGGCTTATGGATTAGGCTTTTGGCTTAGGGATTAGGCTTTGGGCTTGAGGCTTATGGATTAGGCTTTGCTTAGGTCATTAGGGCTTTGGGCTTAGGGCTTAAGGATTAGGCTTTGGGCTTTGGGCTGTGGTCATTAGAGCATTGTGCTTAGGCCTTAAGGCTTAGGGCTTTGGGCTTAATGCTTAGGGCTTCCCGATTAGGGCATAGGGCTTAAGGCTTAAGGCTTAAAGCCTAGGGTTTAGTGTTTAGGGCTTAGGGCTTTGGACTTTGGGTTAGAACATTCGCCTAGGCTTTGGGCTTTGCGCTTAGGGCTTAAGACTGAAGAATTACGACTCTATCTTTATACTAAGGCTTAGGTCTTAAGATTTTGGGTTTTGGGCTTAGGGCTTGGAGCATAGTACTTAGGGCTTGGGGCATATGGCTAAAGGCGTAAGGCCTAGCACATAGTGCTTAAGACTTACAGCTTCGGCATTAGGGCTCGAGGCTTAGGGCTTTTGTCTTTGGGCCAATGGCTTTCAGCTTAGCAATTTAGGCTTAGGGGTTAGGGCTTAGGTCTTAAGGCATAGGGCTTAAGGCTTTGGGCTTAGTGCTTTAAGCTTAAGGTTTAGGGCTTTGGGATTTAGGATTTGGAAATAAGGTTTACGGCTTTGGGCTTTTTGCTTAAAGTACTGGACTAATGGCTTTGGGCTTAAGACTTTAGGCTTAGGGCTTAAGGCTTAGGGCTTTCAGCTTAGGACTTTTGGTTTAGAACTTTGGGCTTTGTGCTTTGAGATTAGTGTTAGGACTTGGGGCATATGCTTAAGGCTAAAGGCTTAGGATTTAGTTCTTTGGGCTGGCTTTGGGCTCTATGCCTTAAGCTTTGTGCATTTAGCTTAGAAATTTGGGCATAGGGCTTAACGCTTAGAGTTTAGAGCTTTGGGCTTTGGGCTTAGGGATTTAGGGCAAGGGATTGGCAATTAGGGCTTAAGGATTAGGGGTTGTGCTTTAAGATGAGGGCTAGGGCTTAATGTATAGGACTTAGGGCTTATGACATAGTACTTAAAGCTTATAGCTCGGGGCATATGGCTTAGGGTGTATGGGTTAGGGTTGAGAGCTTTGGGTTTAGGGATTTGCCTTATGGCTTTGGGCTTATTAGGGCTTAGGGCTTAGGACTTAGGGTTTATGGTATAGGGGTTATGGCTTAGGGCTTTGGGTTTAGAGCATTGGCCTTAGGGTTTAAGGCTTAGGGCTTTGACTTAGGGATTAGAGCTTTGGGCCTTAGGCTTTGGACTTAGGGCTTGAGCTTAGGTCTTTAGCCTTAGGGCTTAAGTCTTAGGGTTGTGGCTTCAAGCTTTAGTCTTTGTGCTTAGGGCTTGGTGCTTAAGGCTTACAGCTTAGGGCTCATATCTTAGGGCTTAGAACACAAGGCTTATTGTATAGGCTTAGGACTTACTGCTTAGAGATTAGGTTATTAAGAACTTTGGACTTTGGGGTTAGTGCTTTGAGCTTAGGAATTAGAATTTTGGGCTTTGGCCTTAGGTTTTATGATCTCAAAACAAGGTGTTTTAAAAGCATATGAACTGTGTAAGATGCCGGCTCAGAAAAGCAAAAAGGAGAAAAGTGGTCCCGATTAAATTTTAGGCTACTTGTTAATATGGTCATAACGGTTCCAAGCTGAAATTTAGATTCTAGGCAATTTAGTTTGATGTCAAAATGCTGGTAATAATTTAGGGGAATTTTACAGGTAAATCTAAAAAAGTCTCAGAGGGTATTTTGGTGGTTGAAAGGTTTTTTATTCTTTTGTTTCTACAAAAAGGCAGTGTCAAAAGGTGATTTTCAATCGGCAATAACATGTGATTTGAGTGAAAAGTTTGGCTATCTCTCACAAAATAAGTCTAGTGTAAGACCCTTGCATATGGTGTAAAGCAAAAGATTCGTGTGGAAATGGTGTGTGTAGAACTGATCTGGAGTCAGTGAAGAAAAATTAGGGTAACAGAGAAGGATTAGAAAAAAAAAATGAGATCAAGGGGGATGAAAGAAGAACTATATGAATTCATCCTTACCCAAATGTCCACCAAGATGATGGCTAAAGAGATGCAGCAAGGTATAACTTTGCCTAACTCAGAAGGGAAGAAAAAACCATCAAAAACTACTTAGAGTTAGTCGGATATGACTCACTAGAGGGCAACCGAGTTTTTGGAGATAACTATTAACTAAGGGACCACTAGCATGTTGTATTCTCTCCACCAAAAGGCAACTATGTTGGCCCCCAAACAAGGCCTCACATGGCCATGCACAAAATGCAAACAATAATATAGTGTTTTTCTAGAAAATAAACCTAGAACTAAGTGTTACACTTCAATAACTCCAAGGGAACATTTTCCCTTCTTCTTCCACTTCAAAGTCACGTGGCATAATGTGGCTTCATCCTCCAATTTGTCCAAGGGCCTTACAATGTGCGGATTGGAATGTTCATGGTGGTTTGTATTAGAACAGGCAACACTGGGAATGGTTGAGTGTTACATGGCAAGGTGATAAGTATCTTACTTTCTAGCACTGAGCACACCTCCTTGCTTCATCTTTTTCCTAGCAATTGGCCTGTCTTTTATTTATTCAAGAAAACCATGGCCAAAAATAAAAAGAAATAGGTGCAAGAATTTCCTAAAAATATTCTTAGGCCATCCATAGCTTGTCATCCTCCCGGTGTTGATAATGATTTGTCCTCAAATCCAAAACCTTATTGACTCTTCTAAGGCCCCTTCTCCCACCCTCAGGGTGCTCGATGATTGTTCCATTATTTATATACTTGTGCTCAGTTATGCTCTTCCAACAATAAGCGGTAACTTTTTCCAATCCCGTGACAATCGTCATGCTATGTTCATTTTTCCCACTAGTCAAAGTGTTGTTTCCCTTAGGATCCATGTCAACATCTTCCAATGCTTCCAAGAAATCAACCACATCTTTAATGAAGCTTGTAGCAAGAACATACTCTTGGGTATCATGTCAAAAACTTGAGGTAGGAACAAAGAAACTCCAAAATGACAATGGCTATACTTGATAAGAACAAATGTTTCCATGTCAACCACATCTTGTTGTATTACATTCCTTTTAGCCACCAATTAATGTCATCAGTCCAATTAATGTCAAACAACGATGAAACAATTTCATAAAAATCTACCTCAACTTGCAAGGAGTCCATAACAATAAATGTTTACATATAATCCGAAATAGATTGTTCCTCATTAATTTTTCACCTCCAAAACTAGCAAAAAACAAGATTATAACTGCCCAAAAAAATTCCAAGTTCTATTTTTTCATGCTCAACAACCAAGAAAAAATGTTCCTTCAATAAGCTCAAATAATCCCCAAAATAAGAACCAATTTCATTTCAACAAATCTTATTAATATCACAACTCAAGAGTTTAGGTAAGTCATACCTCTTGGCCATAACCTTGTCCGGTTTGACCAACTCATCATCTCAGACTACTTGACTGTTATAGTGTACCACTAGGAGCTGTTTACGCTCCTTGTATCTTCAATGCAAGCAAAGGATGGTGCTGCCGAGATTGCATATGAGTTGTCAGGTTCCATAGAGGTTTGATTCTACTCAAAAGTGGCAACATCTCTGACTTGCAGGGTTTCTTTCTCCATATTTTATTCAACATTTTTTTCCTCTTTCTCTTAGAGGGAATTGGCATAGAGAACAAAAACATTTTTAGAAGAATGACGTGCTTCTAGCAAAACTTGTTCATGCCATCCAACCAATCGAAGTTGTTGAGTTCAAGGTAATCCATGTAGTGTCTTTTTGTTCTTCTGTTTGAACTAGAACATGGTGCAACTCTTCCAAACATATTACCCATAAAAATGCACCAAAAAACAAAGGCAAGAAACGAAGGAGTCATCTAGCTCTAATAAAAAAAAATATGTTACGAAAATTGGGTGGTCTAAGGGCATATAAATCGGGTAAAATGTCAGCTATGTTTTGTGAGAAGATAGTTTTTGGGCTCTATTTGTGTGGTGACAACAGACTAGTTGGAGAACAATTTTGGGCCAAGGAGTTTTAGGGCTTTTTAACTAAAGTGGTTAAAAAGCAAACCTCCAAATTTCAAGTTTAGGGGTCTTAGATGGATTTTAGGGGTATTTATAAAGAAGCCATAACTCACGTTTCAGAGTGAGTTTGGGATTGAAATTTGGTTTCTAGGTGACTTTTTTCATGGCAAAATGCTAGTAAAAATTTAGGGGAAACTGACGGCTAAATCAAAAGTAGCTCGGAGGGTATTTTGGTGGTCAGAGGGATTTTTGTTCTCGAGTTTCTGGAAAAAGACAGTGTCGGGAGATGACTTTCAATCATTTATAACATGGGCTACAAAAATGGGATTTTAGATAAAATTATTGCAATGTCTCACAAAAAAAGTCAAGTGTATGACCCTACAAAATGGTACAAAGCAATTGAAGAAGGCGAAATGGGATGGAAGAAGAGCTATGTGAAAGCCCAAGCACAAAATGAAACCCACACAAACACATTAAATTAGTTTATAGACTAACTTGCTTGCACTAACCTATCTGTATCTAGGCATAGGGCTTAGTGCTTAAGGCTTAGGCTTTAGCACTTTTGGCTTAGGGCTTTTGGCTGAAAGGATAAGACTTAAGGCTTAGGGATTTGCACTAAGGTCTTAGGGCTTACAACTTAAGGCTTAGTGTTTGGGGCTTAGTGCTTAGGGCTTACGACTTATGGATTTGAACTTGGGGCCTTAGGCCTTTAAGCTAAGGGGCTAAGGCTTAGGGCTTTGGTCTCAAGGCTCAGGACTTAGGGCTTAAGGATTCGAGCTTAGGGCTTTAAGTTATGGCCTAAGGCTTAGGACTTAGAGCTTATTTCTTAAGGTAGGTCTTAGTGTTTAGGGCAAAAGGTTGTAGGCTTATTGCTTTAGGTGTAAGGCTTTGGGCGTAAGGCATAAGGCTTAAGGGGTAAGGCTTAGTCTTATGCCTTAGGGCTTAGGACATAAAGCTTAAGGCTTAGTACTTAAGGCTTACATATTAGGGCTTGGGACTTAGAGCTAAGGACGTAGAGCTTAGCACTTAGGGCTTAGGGCGTAGGACTTATGGCTTAGGGCTTAGGGCTGATTCCTTAGGCCTTAGGCCTTAGGTCATAAGGCTTATGTCTTTAGGCTTAGTACTTAGGGTTTTAGGCTTAATGCTTACTTCTTTGGCCTTAGGGCTTTGGGCTTAGGGCTTTGTGTATGGGGCTTTGAGTTTAAGGCTTTTGGGCTTTGGGCTTTGTGCTTTGGGCTTAGGACTTTTCCCCTAGGGCTTTGGGCTTAATGCTTGATGCTTTGGGTTTTGGGCTTAGGGCTTTTACCTTAGTGCTTTGGACTTAGCGCTTAGGGATTAATGCTTACGCCTTAGGGCTAGGACCTTAGGGCTTTACGTTTTTGGATCAGCTTAGGGCTTATGTCTTACGAGTTTTGTCTTAGGTCATTAGGCTTAAAATTTTGGGCTTAGGATTTTAGGCTTAGGGCTTAGTGCTTTGGGCTTAAGGCTTTGAGCTTAGGTCTTAAGGCTTAGGGCTTTAGGCTTTAGGCTTAGTGCTTAGGGCTTAGGGCTTTGGGCTTTAGGCTTAGGGCTTAGGGCTTAGGGCTTATGGCTTACGGCTTAGACCTTATGACTTTGTGCGTAGGGCTTTGGGCTTTGGGCTTAGGGATTTTAGCTTAGGTCACTGGGCCAACAAGTTTAGGGTTAGAGCTAAAGGATTAAGGCTTAGGGCTTTTGGCTTAAGGCTTATAGCTTATCGCCTTGGGCTTACAACTTAAGGATTAAGGCTTAGGGCGGCTTAAGGCTTTGGGCTTAGAGCTTTTGCCCCAAGGCATTAGCCTTAGAGCTTTGGACTTAGGACTTAAGGCTCATTGCTTTAAGGCTTAAGGTTTAGGGCTGTGGGCTTTGGGCTTTGTGCTTTGAGTTTATGAATTATGGCTTAGTGTTTTGGGCTTCGGGCTTTGAGCTAGAGCTCTAGGCTTAAAGCTTTACTCTGAGTGCTTTGAGCTAAGAGCTTTGGCCGATGGATTAGGTCTTTGAGATTACAGTTTAGGGCTTTGTTCTTTACGATTAGGGCTAGAGCTTAAGGCATTAGACTTTGGGTTTAGGGCATAGTGCTTTGGGATTTAGGCTTTAATCTTTGAGATTTGGGCTTAAGGCATATGGCTTAGTGCTTAGTGCTTAGTGGTTAGGGCTTTGGCCTCAAGGTTTAGGCTTATGGCTTAGGGTTTAGGGTTTAGGGCTTAAGGCTTACGGCTTTGTGTTTATGGCTTTGAGTTTTATGCTTTGGGCTTTTGTGCTTTGGGCTTTGGTCTTTGAGGTTAGGGCTTAGGGCGCATGTGATAAGGCTTTGGGCAGAGGTCATTGGGCTTAGAGCTTAAGGCTTAGGGCTTCACACCCCATAAAACTTTACTTCGGTAAAATTTTTCTTTCTTTAAAAATGTTCCTCTTGAATTCTTTTTCGTGAAACACAGCGAAAGACTTTTATTGTAAATCGCAGTAAATCCGATATGTATTTGTAATAAAATATTGTTAATCAAAATATCCATCATATAAAATACCGCAATGCTCTTGTAACACATAGTTTAATCAAAATATGTAATATACGTAATAAACATCTCTACACAACATCATTTAACAAAACTAAACTTTTAAAACACATCATTGTTCATAGGTAAACACTCCAAAATACTTCTAATGTATCTTGACATCCCCACCAGTCGGCACTTAACGATTCAAGCTTCTCGCACCGGATCTGCCTCCTCCACAACGTGATTGTTACATCAAACAGGGAGGGTGATGTGCCCGAGAACCCCCACCCACCGGAAGGCATGGTGACCCGCAGCCGTGCAAGGCGGGCTTCTAATTTGTTTGTTGATTTTGCAGGGACAATATTACCTCCAAGAGGCCTCTTAGATGATCCCACTTCTATTGACAAAGAGCTCCCCAAGCATTGCCTACAATGGGAGCATGAAGTGAGGGTGACAACCACCGAAGTATCAAAGGCTCCTCCTTCCAAAGCATCCTACCCGAGGGTGCACCAAGCCGTGACCTAGCGGAGGTGTCGGGAAGAGAGGAGATGGCAACAATCTGCCAAGAGAAAGAAAGGTAGGCAACAACAGGGGATTGGAGCAAGGAGAACTCCAAACACATACAGGGGATTTAGCTATAAATTTGAGGACTTAAACCTTTGGGAGTGGGCTAAGTTTGACCAAAATTACAGCTTAAAAAAACGTGTGGATCAATAAAATATACGGAGGCAATTTAGGTGCACAAACAGACAAAGCTGAAAGAAACAGTGTAGGGGTGTTGGGAAGACTTCTGCACAACTTCCAATGCAGGGAGTCTGGGTGGGTGGAAATTGGCAGAACTTAACTTCAACGAAGTGGGAAGAAATTTCAAGTGTTTTGAGGGGAAAAGTACAGGTAGATTGGAAGATATGCAGGATAGAAAAGTTATGGACAGTGGAAAAAGCATGCATAACTCNGCAACCCATCCTAATACAACTTAACCTCCCACTTGCAGCCACTACACTAAACAACAAACATCAAAGAAAAAAAAACACATTCTTGCATGGTTTTCACGTAAACCATGCAAGGCAAAATACAATCAGGTTTTCAAAAAAAACAGCAAGAAATTTATAAAACGGAGACTTCCTTCATGCTCCTCGTTCGAAATTGATCTTTTTTTTCTTGATGATTCAGGAACTCCTTGGAAGGCTTCTTCTTTTAAGATTGGCGTTGGATAATCGGTTTTCTCCATGCATGGTGCCGGGTTTGGCTTTGACGTCAATTGGTGTTCTCGGCCGTCGTTTTGTTCTACTCCAAACTACCATTGTAAGCAATGTTTGGGGAGTTTTTGATCCAGGTGTGAAGGAGCATCAAAACAAACAATGGAAGGGAAAGAAGTACCTGAAAAATCAACAAACAAGTTAGAAAAATATCTTGCACGGCTCCGAGTAATTGCCCCCTTCGGTTGTTGGTGAATCCCGGGCATATCAATTGCTCTCTTTGGCATTCTTCATTCTAGCTTGAGAATATTATAGCAAGGGGAGGGCTGCTTGTTTATCACGTGATCAAATATATATATATATATGCTTTATGTAGTTTAAAGTTGTAACCAATCATTTTTGGGTTGTAGTTGTAACTTGGTGTTGGTTCGGTATGGCCAACTCAAGTTCCATCTTGTTGGGACTTAGGGAAAACCTATTTTTTCCTAAGTAAATTTGTGATTTGTAATGCAACTTGGTCGTGGTTTAGGGCCAAGAGTTGCTGGAGTATGAGGCAAGTTGTTGGTGTGCCCTCTGTCCACCAAACTCCTATTTTAGCCACTCATTAGTTCCTAAAATAGGCTAGTGTCAAATTTTGTCTTTTGTTGTAAGTTGGGAGGGTATGAAACTCTTCCCTCACGTATTTTGTAGGCAGAAAATGTTTGTTGAAAAAAAAACTTGAAGCTTGAAGCTCCATTTTCTCTCTCAGCAGTTTGTCAAAATTGGTGAGTAATATCTAGTTTGAGCGATCTCCAAGGGCGGTGAAGTTGTGCTAGTAGCCTCCAGCCTTGCTCCGGCATTCCTCCATCTAGCATGGACTTAGGTTAATTTCGGAATTCCAATAGCTTTCATCCATAACCGGCATTTGGCCATTTGTGTCTGTTTGTTGCAAATATGTCCACCTGGTTAATCCACCTGATTCAGCCCTTTTTTTTAATGAGATCTTCCTCTCTTCTTGTGTGAAGTTTTTCCCTCCAATTACGTGTGCACAGCTCTTCCCAATCGGGAGTTGTGCATTAACCAACCTACCCCATTTCCAGCCATAGTGGGTACTGTTTGGGGTTTGACCGTACACTGAAAAGTGTCCCCGTGTCAACATAAAATCCCCACGTGCATTTGGTCTGAAATTTGGGACTAAATTAGAGTTTAATACTTGAACTTAATGTCCCCTAAGTTTCAGACTTAAAGCCTGTTTGCAATTGAAGTTGTGACAGAGCCAACACCCTCCCCTGTTTCTTGGTTTTTCCTCTCAGGTTGGCCTTTGGCCGTGGCTGTTTATCCCTCTCCTTTCCCGAACACCTCCACCACTCTTGGAGCATGTCATCTGGTATCAGAGCACAGCTCTTCCTTCCCTCTTTTCTTACTACTAAGCCGTCAATTCCTTTATCTTTAATGGCACATAAAAGTGGTGGCATGACCACTAGGAGTGGAGCGGTTTTGCAACAAAGCCGAGATCTCCCTTCAACGAGTGAACCACCTCCACTGCAAGTTTCATCCTAATAACCTGAGCCTGATTTTCAGAGCCAAATAGATGGCATTAATAAAAGATTGGACATGCTATTGCAAAGAATGGAGACTCCAAATCCTCCTAGGCCGCCTCCCCCGGTTACTCCCGGAAGAAGAGCCGGAGGTGCCGGAGGTGCCTGAGGTCTGTTGTACGACGTGGAAGATTCGGAGGATGAATTTGAACCACGGGATAGACAGCCACGTGAGGATGACTTGTGGCATTTAAAGGTGAGCATTCCACCTTTCAATGGTTCTTGTGATGGAGATTCATTTCTGACTTGGGTAGATAAGGTGGATAAGGTTTTTGAGTGCTATAACTATTCAGAGAAGTCTAAATTACAATTAGTGGCTTTGGAGCTTCACGATTATGCTAGCTTATGGTGGGACAACTTGAGATCTCAAAGGAGGTGTGACCGTGAGGAGGAAATCAGCACTTGGAGGGCCATGAAATTGATTATGAAAAGGAGGTTTGTACCTAGTCATTATAGACAAGAACTGTTCTTTCAACTCCAAAATTTGAAGCAAGGAAGCCTCTCGGTGGAAGAGTATTTGATGGAATTTGAAACCTTACGGATCCATTGTGATCTTGAAGAACCGGAGGAACAAATCCTAGCAAGGTTTCTAAGAGGGCTGCATAAGGACATTGGTGATATGGTGGAGCTGCAAATCGTGGACTGCTTGGATGCAGCCATTCAATTGGCCCTACCGGTGGATAGACAAAACAAGAAAAGGGGCAAGAAAATTATCTTGCCGCCAGCTCCCATTTTCAACACCCCTTACAAGCCACCTCCAAGGAAGGAAGACAAGACTTATCAACCAAAGCCGTGGACACAAAATAAGGGCATTGTTCCTAAGACGATTGAAGATGCTAATAAGCCACGGTCAAGAAAGATAAAGTGCTTTAAATGTCTTGGATTAGGACATATTGCTGCTCAATGTCCTAATAAGAGAGCGATGATGCTTATTGAAAGTAGTGGAGAGATTGTAAGTGAAGATGAACCTATGGAGGAAGAGGGAGAATTAGTGGCCGAGGCGATGGAAGAAATATGTCGAGCACAAGAGGGCCCCCTCTTAATGGTGATTCGAAGAACCTCACTACAAATGGTAGACAAGATTCTATCCAAAGAGAGAACATATTTCACAGCTGATGTGCCCGAGGACTCCCACCCACCGGAAGGCATGGTGACCCGCAGCCATGCCAGGCGTCTTTCTAATGTGTTTGTTGATTTTGCAGGGACATTATTACCTCTAAGAGGTCTCTTGGATACTCCCACTTCTAATGATAAAGCGCTCCCCAAGCATTGCCTACAATGGGAGCATGAAATGAGGGAGACAACCATCAAAGTACCAAGAGTTCCTCCGTTCGAGGCATCCCACCCGAAGGTGCATCAAGCCAAGGCCTAGTGGATTCCTCTTCATTCTAACAAGAAGATATCATAGCAAGGTGAGGGCTGTTTGGTCATCACGTGATCATGGAAATATATATATATATATATATTTGAAGTAGTTTGAAGTTGTAACCAATTTGGGGTTGAAGCTTTGTTAAGTGTTGGTTCGGTTTGGATCAACTTGCTAGGTTTTGGTTCGGATGGGACCAATTTAAGTCCCTTCTTGTTGGGACTTAGGGAAAACCTATTTTCCCAAGTGAATTCTGTGATTTTGTGGTCAACTTAGACGTGGGATAGAGTCAAGGGCTAATGGAGTGGGAGGTAAGTTGATGGTGGGCCCTTTGTCCACCAAACTCCTACTATTTCCACTCATTTAGTCCCTAATTTAGGCTAGTGTCTAAATTTTTCTTTTGTTCAAATTTGGGAGGGTATGAAACTCTAGTCCCACGTATTGTAATGGCAAAAAAGAATTGGACAAATTTGAAGAAGCTTGAAGCTCTCAAACCCCCCCTCTTTTCTCTTGGCAATTTGGAGCTTTGGTGAGTAATATCCATAGTTCTATTTTGTTAAGGGTGTTGGTGTCTTGCTAGGGCCACTAAACCATATTCCAGCCTTCCTCCTCTCTTGTTTGGAACAAGGTAAGCCTGGAAATCCCATAGCCTTCCTTTCATTGTGTGTGTTCCGGATGTTTGTTGTTGTGTGTTGGTTGCTGCCAATTTTAGTCTCTCACGGGTGCATCTTGTGTCCCAAAAGTTTCACCCGTGCCATATTCTGTTTTCCTTCGTGCTAAAATCCTCAATTTTTGGCTGTGAGTTCCTCATACGTGCCTTGAAATTCTTGGCCATTCACTTCGTTCTCAGTTCCTTCCAATTAAATGAGGTGCATGCTTGTTTCTCCTACCTTTCTCCCGAACCACTGAAATTGAGCAGTTATGTCGACCAAATTTCAGTCTGTGATAACTTGCAATCTACCCGAGAATTTTCCCCTTAAACCTAGCCAATTTCTTCCCGTTTCTTGGGGGAGGGTTTCTGCCAAGTTTCCTCTTCTCAGGTCATCTACATTGGGAGTTGTGTAGAGATTAATCTTACCTACTTCACTGCCAAAAACGTGTGTGTTGTCTGCTTGAGTTTCTGAAAAAGCCCCGTGCCATTTTAATTTCCTCACGTGTGTTTGGTCTGAAATTTGGACTAGTTGGAGTTTAATATTTGAACTCAATATCCTCTAAATCTTGGGCTTATAGTCCGTATGCATTTAAAGTTGTGATAGAGCCAAAACCCTCCCCTTTTCTTGGATTTGTGGTGTTCTCGCCTAATTCCGACTCCTCCGCAATTTGGGAGTGTGTCATTTGGTATCAGAGCACAGATCTTCTTTCCTTCTTCCCTACTATTAAACCTTCAATTCCATTATTTTTAATGGCACACAAAAGTGGTGGCATGACCACTAGGAGTGGACCTGTTTTGCAGCCTAGCCGAGACCTCCCTTCAACAAGTGAACCACCTCCACCCTTAGCATCATCCCAAGAACGTGAGCCCAATTTTCAGAGCCAAATATATGGCATTAACCGAAGATTTGACATGCTCTTGCAAAGAATGGAGACTCCAAATCCTCCTAGACCGCCTCCCCCAGTTACTCCCGGAAGAAAAGCCGGAGGTGCTCGAGGCCGGTTATATGATGTGGAAGACTTACGGCATTTAAAGGTGAGCATTCCACCTTTTAATGGCTCTTGTGATGGAGACTCATTTCTGACTTAGGTAGATAAGGTGGATAAGGTTTTTGAGTGCTATAACTATTCGGAGAAGTCTAAATTACAACTAGTGGCCTTGGAACTTCACGGTTATGCTAGCTATGGTGGGACAGCTTGAGGTCTCAAAGGAGGCGTGACCGTGAGGAGGAAATTAGCACTTGGAGGGCCATGGAAATGATTATGAAAAGGAGATTTGTACCTAGCCATTATAGACAAGAATTGTTTTTCAACTCCAAAATTTAAAGCCAGGAAGCCTCTCGGTGGAAGAGTATTTGATGGACTTTGAAACCTTACGGATCCGTTGTGATCTTGAAGAACCGGAGGAACAAATCCTAGCAAGGTTTCTAAGAGGGCTGCATAAGGACATTGTTGATGTGGTGGAGCTGCAAATTGTGGCCTCCATGGATGCAGCCATCCAATTGGCCCTACGGGTGGAAAGACAAAACAAGAGAAAGGGTAAGAAAATTATCTCACGGCCAGCTCCGGTTTTCAACACCCCTTACAAGCCACCTCCAAGGAAGGAAGACAAGACTTATCAACCAAAGCCGTGGACACAAAAAAAGAACATTGTTCCGAAACCGATTGAAGTGCTAACAAGCCACGGTCAAGAGAGATAAAGTGTTTTAAATGTCTTGGATTAGGACATATTGCTGCTCAATGTCCTAATAAGAGAGTGATGGTGCTTATTGAAAGTAGTGGAGAGATTGTAAGTGAAGATGAACCCATGGAGGAAGAGGAAGACTTAGTGGCCGAACCGAAGGAGGAAATATGTCGAGCACAAGAGGGCCCCCTCCTAATGGTGATTCGAAGAACCCTCACTACGAATGGCCGACCAGATTCTATCCAAAGAGAGAAAATATTTCATAGTCGGTGCTTGATCAAAGATAAAGTTTGCTCCTTAATCATTGATGGTGGAAGTTGTACAAATGTAGCCTCCACCGAGCTTGTAGAAAAATTGGGGCTTAAAATCGAGGATCATCCAACTCCTTATAGGCTCCGATGGTTGAATGATGAAGGGGACCTTAAGGTGACTAAGCGCACAAGAGTGGAGTTCTCAATTGGAAGTTACAAGGATGCTGTGTTTTGTGATATATTGCCTATGGATGCAAGCCACATTCTTCTCGGGAGACCATTGAAATTTGATCGGCACGCCATGCATGATGGTTTATTCAATGAGTATTCATTCAAGTGGGAAAACCGAAACATCAAGCTTGCACCACTAGCACCCGAAGACATTGCTAGGGATGAGAGATTGAGAAGGGAGAAATCTTCCAACAAAGTTTTGTTCATTACCAAAACGGAGCTATCTCGGGTGGTGCTCCAAGAAGAACCGATTGTATTGATCCTATTCCGGGAAAGAATGGAAGAAATAGGATGAGCTCCGGAGGAAGTTTTAGCACTCATTTAGGAATATGGAGATGTGTTCCCCGAGGAGCTACCGATTGGCTTACCTCCTATCCGGGGGATTGAGCATCGGATTGACCTCCAACCCGGGGTAGTGCTTCCAAACCGGCCAGCATATAAGATGTGTAACAACCCTCGTTTATTCTAAGAATTATGATTTTAAAATGAAAGTGTTTAAGATTTTTCTTGACGAATGTTGGTTATGATTATGAATAATTAGAATAAGAATACTTTGTTTGGGGTGTATCACACCGTGCACCGGCCCAAGTGTTTGGGTTTGATTGGTGTTTATTTGAAATCCATTGTTTGATGTTGCTAGGTTTAAGTAAAGTAATGAAGCAAGTTGGGTTAAATATATTAAAGGACCTTTATGTAAGTTTCGGTCGACCCCAGGATTTAAGAGGGGTCGACACAAGAGTGTATTTTAGGTCGACCCCAGGAATTTGGAGGGGTCGACACAATTGTATATTTCGGTTGACCCCAGGATCGAAGAGGGGTCGACACAATATATAGTTTCGGTCGACCCCAGGACTTAGAAAGGGTCGATACAATTGACACTTTGGGTCGACCCTAGGACCAAGGGGTCGACACAAGTTGCTCTCTAGAATGCTTTCGGTCGACACAATAGACTTGCGGTCGACACAAGTTGCCCTCTGGGAATATTTTTGGTCGACACAATGGAAGAGGGGTCGACACATACATACATGCTGTTGAAAAGTCAGCCAAAACGTGGGGAAATCCGATCGGTGGACGTAAAGAGAAAGTTGATTTAGTTTAATTAAGGACGTAAGAGGGCATGGTCTGCCATTTCCCTACCAGCACGACCCTTCTCCCTATTTTACTTTAAGCTCTCATTCTTGACGAGAGGAGAGTGAGATTTAGGAAGTGAGTTATCCCGATGGGAAGAGGAAAACTCTGGAGTTTTCATAGAAGCTAAATTTCAAGGTAAATCTTCTATCCTCTGAGTTTCTTCTAAGTTCAGTAAGGATAAAATGATGATATTGGTTGGATTGGTGGATAAAAATGAATGATTTCATGCTAAGAGATAAGAAAAGAGTTAAGCATGAACAAAGTTATGGTTTTTCAGATTCGGTCAAATTTTAGCACGAATTAGAGTTTACAACCTTTATAAGAGTTAAAGTAGACTCTTATAGTAATTCATATCCGTTAGAATCACTCGATTCGGAGCTATGTAGAAAATGTTATGGATGTCGCAAGTCAGTGTACGGAAATTGTGAAGAGTTTCTATCGACCCCTTGTAGTTTGGGTCGACCGATAAGAACACACAGTCTCTGTTTTGTCGACATGGGTCGACCCCTGAAAGTTTCTGTCAACCAAATCACTGTTCAAATAGTGAATTCCCTCTGTTTTATCGACATGGGTCGACCCAATGAAAGTTTATGTCGACCCAATCACTGTTCAAACAGTGAATACCCTCTGTTTGTCCACGTAAGTCGACATGTGTTAGTTTTCTGAATTTGGTGTCTTCTAAGAAGTTATAGTAGACTCCTTAAGGAAAAATTTGACACCTTAAGTATCAAGAATGAATCAATATAGAGAAAGTTACGAATTTCGGAAGTTATAGTGAAAATAGTTACTTATGGTATAAAAACTTATTCGATTGGTTTGGCGATATAGGTTCTCAAGCTTCTAGTGTGGATTGCCAAGTTGAAACAAAAAACATCAGAAATCAAGGTAAGTATGTGTTGTATGCGTTTGGCCTATTAGAGGTCTACATTACAAAGGTTATATATTTTTATGATTTATTGATAAGTTTCTATGAGATTCCTTTATTGATATGCTTATATGACTTTTGTTTGGATTAGTTAGATTTTCTTGCATTAAGGATAAGATTGTATGTGACATGTTATGGAGATCAGGCATCATGTTTTCTACGAATGACAACGAAAATGAATTTTCATGCATGAAGACATCTACGATATCGGAGAATAAAGACGCCATCGGCAATGGCTATGGGTCCATGTTACCGTGAGACCAATGGGGATCGACGGTAGGTTGTTATATCTCCTAATGATATAAGTTATGTAAAGGAGAGTAAAGACGCCCTCGGTAATGGCTATGGGTCCATGTTATCGTGAGCCCAATGGGAATTGACGGTAGGTTGTTATATCTCCTAATGAGATAAGTTATGTAAAGGAGAATAAAGACGCCCTCGGCAATGGCTATGGCTCCTGTTACCGTGAGCCCAATGGGGTTTGACGGTAGGTTGTTATCTCCTAACGATATACGATATGTAAACAATCAAGTTTTGTGGATGGTCGTCATATGGGGGGCGGATCCACACCACGAAAATGAAATAAGCTGCATGGTTTTAAATCATATCATTCATTACATCATGCAAGTTTTATTTGCACTACTTACTGAGCTTTAAGCTCATTAGTTAGACTTTACAATGTAGGTGATGACTTGAATGTTGAAGAAATATCACATGAGGATTAAATATGAAAGAGGCGGAGAATGTCTTTCGTAGAGCCTTGTCGTTGTTAAGCGAGATTTTGACCGGTGGAGTAAGCTCACTAAAAGACACGTGTTTTCAAGAGAATTTGTAAAAAGGTTATTTTGAATTACAAATATGTAGTGTTTGTAAAGTTTTATATTTTGAAAATATGACCTATGTTTAACTATTTGCAAGTCTGATTTGAAATGTTAGCTTCCGCCTTGTAAGTATAAATATATGAATATGTTTGATAAAAGAATTTTCAATGAAAAGCTTTTTATGTTACAAAAAAAAACAGGATGTTACACATATTCTTTCTCTCAACAACTCCATTTTGTTGAGAAGTCCTAGGGGAAGAGAAGTTGTGATTGATATCATTCTTAAGACATAAAAGTTCAAATCTCATATTTTCAAATTCTCCTCCATGATCACTCTGAATAGCTACAATGGAGAGATCCTTTTCATTTTGAACTCTCTTCCTAAAAGATGAGAAAGTCTCAAAAGTCTCATCCTTAGATCTAAGAAAGAATACCCAAGTGAATCTTGAGAAATCATCAACAATCACAAAAGCATAATGTTTACCACCTAGACTTGCTACTTTGGAAGGACCGAAGAGGTCCATGTGAAGGAGTTGAAGGGGTTTAGAGGAAGACACAACGCTCTTTGAAGCAAATGAACTCTTTGTTTGCTTCCCCATTTGACATGCATCACAAAGTTTATCCTTCTTAAAAGATATTTTTGGAAGGCCTCCAACAAGATTTTTCTTTGAGATCCTAGCTAAGGTATTCATGCTAACGTGGCCTAGCCTCCTATGCTATGACCAACTATCAATAGAGGAATTTGCACTAAAGCATTTTTCATCAAAACAAGCAACATTATCCATATCAATAGTATAAACATTTTCAGTTCTATAACCTATGAATAAAATTTTACCACTTGAGCTATCATTTATTATGCATGTTTTAGATTCAAAAATAACTCTATATTCTTTATCACATAGTTGACTGATACTCAAAAGATTATGTTTTAAACCATCAACTAATAATGCATTTTCAATGATAGGAGAGGAAATGTTACCTATGCTTTCAATCCCAATTATTTTCCCTTTTTGGTTCCCTCCAAAAGTGACATTTCCTTTCTTTTGCTTGATGGAGGAGAATTTTGAGAGATCTCCTGTCATATGTCTCGAGCATCCACTGTTGAGATACCAAAGATTCTTTGAAAGGGAGACTTCCACCTTATCCTCCTTTGCCATGAATTACATATTTGCTAGTTCTTCGTCTTCAGATGAAGAGGAAAATGAGTCACTGTCATCCCACGTAGCTTTCATTGCTTTCTTCTTGTATGCCCTGGGAAATTTCTTCGTTTGAGGACATTCAGATTTGAAGTGACTTCGTTTTCCACAGTCATAGCATGTGAGTTCCTTTTCCTTTTCTTTGAGTTGTCTTTCTCTTCTAGGTAACTCTTTTCCCAGCATCTTTTTCCTTTCTAAGAACCTCTTGAACTTTCTTGTGATGAAGGCAACATCTTCATCCTCATCTTCATCACTCGCAGCATTAGCTTGTTTGCTGGAGGATGCTTTAAGGGCAATGTCCATTTTCCTTGATGTTTCATTCTCTTTAATCTCATCCTTTTCGCTAGCCTTCAACGTAATCTCATGTATCATTAGAGATCCGATGAGTTCTTCAATCTTAAGAGCCTTGTGGTCTTTAGCCTCTTGTATTGCTGTAACCTTTGGTTGTCATGCTCTTGGAAGAACTCAAAGAATCTTTCTAACACACTCTTCATCTGGATATATCTTGCCTAGCACTTTCAAACCATTAGTAACATTTGTGAAGCGTGTAAACATGGAACTAACTGTTTCGTCGCTATGCACAGTAAATAGTTCATACTAATGTACAAGCATACTTATTTTATTTTCTTTTACTTGGTTAGTTCCTTCATGTGTTACTTCAAGTAATCTCCTATCTCGAGCATTATCACAACCTTGTACTCTATTAAATTCATCAGTAGTTAGAGCACAGAACAAGGTGTTCATTGCTTTGGCATTTAAGCTTAATTTTCTTAGGTCATTCTCATCATATTTACTACTTGGTTTTGGTATACTTATCCCATTCTAAATTTTAATTGGCACATATGAACCATTTTCAATTATGTTCCAAACACTGTAGTCCATAGCTTGAGTAAAAATTTGCATCCTATTTTTCCAATATACATAGTTGTTGCCATCAAAAAGAGGAGGTCTAGTAATTGATTGACCCTCAGTGTGTGACATGTTTATGTTAAAAGACATTGTATAATAATTCAACACAAATAAATAAATTACGATAAATTCTTGTTCAACCAGCTCTGATACCAATTGTAGGACCGGTTTTAACCTAAGTGGGGGGGGGGGGGTGAATTATGTTAATTGAAATTTTTCGTAAGTTAAATTTCTTAAGTACGAAACTAAGAGGGTTGGTTATCAAATTCAGTTTATGCAAGCACAATCAAGAAAGTAAAAGTTGAGAGAGAGAATTTGACACCGATATGTTTTTCGCGGTTCGGCCAGCAGCTGCCTACGTTCGCGCTTCAAGGTAGCTCCTTAAAGATCCTTCACTTGATTGAACTTTCGTGTGTCAATCTAACCTTTACAACTTGACTCTTCTTTCTTAGAGGCGTCATGTCACGACCCAAAAGAGGACCTAGACAGATGCCGGGCTCAATGGCCCAATTCCTGAGGGAACCCGACCACTAAGCCCTAGGCTGGTATTCAATTTAAACCAAACATCGGAAGTCTTAAAATTTCAAGCAAGCCAAAACATTTAATCCAAACAGTCAGATAGCATACATAAAATGTTTCAATCAAATATATACATTGTTCAAATTTTGTAAATACAAATTGGAGAATTTAAACTCCAATACAAGTCTCAATGGGCCTTGCCCAGGAATGATCCTGAAAATAAAATTTGTAGCCAAAGGGGTGAGTGACTACTCTCAGTAGGGGTTTTATCTTTATTATTAAATTATAAATAAATAACAACATGTTAAAACATATTTAAACAGGATTTTGAACAATCTGTAAATATGTAATGCAAGTGAGATGCAGTGCAAATGATGTGTAACTCCAAAAAGTGTAACTCCAGAAAGATGAGACTCCACTCTAAGGTGGTGGCAACCATAAAGTAAATGCACAATAAGATGCAGTGCAAATGATGTGTAACTCCACAAAAGCGGAGACTCCACACTAAGGTGGTGGCAACCATACAGACCTGGATCCGGTTTAGGGATTCCAAACCCAAGGGCAGACTTAGTCTCCCTATTAACCATTTGTGCACAATGCTCAATGATGAATATGCAATGCATATGCATATGTTCAATAACAATAAATTGCAATAATAATAATAATATAAATACAATTAAACATGTAAAATTTTTAGTAATACAAAAACCCCTACCTTTTAATTCCTTTAAAAGTTAGGTCGGAATCGAGATTATAGGTCAACTTAGGGAATCTTGTTTCTGTTACACCGGGCTCGTTTCAATATCGTTAATCTCCTCTGTAATGTCCCATATACAGTGTATAAGAGAAGAGAAATGAAAACCTATCACAAAGACAGAAAAATGGGCTAGAACAGCCCCAGGTGCCGCGGCCTGGTTCGGACCAAACCGCTCAACGATCAACATTGACCCGGTCAATGGTCAACGTTGACCCGGTTCATTTCGGTTTGGTCCGGTCCGATTCGATTCGGTTTTGAATTAATTTAGTTCGGTACGAATCGAATCAATTTTATTCGAATCGAACCGGTCCGGTTTGGACTTGTTGACCCAGCGGTGCACGTGGATCTCACGCGCCCGCGCCCTGCCAACGCCGATTCCGGACTCCGTTCCGGCCGATTTTTATACCAAAATGTTCATCTCGACGAGACGAACACAACTACACCAAAAATCGAGAGAAAAACTAAGATTTGAAAAACCAAAACCAAAACCCCAAACTTGCAGTTTTTCTCCGATTTCTCCCAAAATACGGGCTTACCTTCAAACCCGCTTTAAAGGATTGCTCCTCTCGTCGTTGCGGACGTTTTGACACCTTGATCTCATCGAACGGGGGTCGATTACCGGCGATCTCTCTCTCTCTCTCTCTCTCGGCTTCCGGCGTCGGGGTGTGCTGAAGAAGAAGGTATCTCCTTCTTCTTCCTTTTAATTTAATAAAAAATAAATAAATATTATAATTAATTAATTATATTATATTATATTATATTATATTATATTATATTATTAAAACGTAATATTTATTTCATGTAACGCTTTCAATTTTCGTTTGATTTCTCGTTGTTCCACTTAAAATTTCAACACGATTATGTTTCCACTAATTTCGTAAAATCATCTTTTACGTAACATTCAAAATCGTAGCTCGATTTCGTCCCGAGATATCTCAATTTTAATTAGTTTGACCAAGTCGTCACACGTGGCATATACAACAAATTTACATTCTGTATACGACAATTGACTAGTCAAACTTCGCGAAAAAATTTTCTTGATATTCAGGATTTAAAATTTTGGGTCCTTACATCATAACCCACTTAAAAGAATTTCGTCCTGAAATTCAATACAACTTAATAAAAAGATGTAAATAAACGAGGGTATTTTTCTATCATATCAGACTCAAGTTCCCAAGTTGCCTCGTTTTCGGCGTGGTTCTACCACAATACACGAACCACGGGAACTTCCCTTCTTCGTATCACACGAACTTCCCGATCAATGATTTGTTCAGGCTCTTCTACATACGTCACATCTTCCTCGATAGGTACGTCAGTCCAAGGGACTACGTGTGAAGGGTCTGAAACGCACTTCCTCAGCATAGAGATGTGAAATACATCGTGCACATACCCGAGCTGGGCAGGAAGTTCAAGCTTGTAAGCTACTGAGCCCACTCGTTTAACAATCAGGAAAGGACCAATGTACCTCGGAGCTAATTTACCCTTTACTCCGAATCGGCTAATCCCACGCCTTGGTCGAACTTTCAAAAATACATAATCCCCTACATAAAACTCCACCTCACGGCGCTTAAGGTCTGCATAGCTCTTCTGCCGGCTTTGTACTGTGACCAGCCTCTGCCGTATAAGCTTAACTTGCTCGTTCATCTCACGAACCAGGTCAGGGCCCAAAGAAATTTTGTCTTCAGTCTCGGCCCAAGAAAGTGGAGATCGACAAGGTCTTCCATATAAAGCTTCATACGGAGCAACTCCGATGCTAACCTGGTAGCTATTATTGTAGACAAATTCGACCAAGGGTAAATGAGTAACCCAACTGCCTCCAAAATCTAATATACATGATCTAAGCATATCTTCTAGAGTCTGGATCGTACGCTCAGATTGTCCATCCGTTTGAGGATGATGGGCTGTACTCAAGTTCAATTCTGTACCCAGAGCATTCTGCAATCCTTTCCAAAAATTCGAAGTGAACCTGGGGTCACGGTCACTCACAATGCTCAAGGGTACTCCGTGTAGACGAACGACACTCTCAATGTAGAGGCTACAAGGTTTGGATATGGGGAATTTCATGCGGACCGGAATAAAGTGTGCAGCCTTTGTTAAGCGGTCCACAATGACCCATATAGAGTCAAACTTTTGTGGGGTCTT
This sequence comes from Begonia fuchsioides, assembly GCA_003255005.1. Taxonomy (NCBI): domain Eukaryota; kingdom Viridiplantae; phylum Streptophyta; class Magnoliopsida; order Cucurbitales; family Begoniaceae; genus Begonia; species Begonia fuchsioides. The sequence continues at coordinate 105,802 of QAOC01045195.1, forward strand.
CGATAAACCTGTGACAAAGTCCATGGTTATATGATCCCACTTCCAATCCGGAATGGGCAAGGGTTGCAACAATCCCGCAGGTCTTTGGTGTTCAGCTTTAATCTGTTGGCATACCGCGCAACGTGACACGTATTCTGCCACTTCGCGTTTCATTCCTGACCACCAATATTGTCGCCTCCAGTCCTGATACATCTTGGTAGACCCAGGATGTATGCCAAATCTGGACTTGTGGTGTTCAGAAAGAAGAAATTGTCTTAGATCAAAATCATTCGGTACTATAATACGACTCTTGAAGTATAAGCAATTATCTTGCCCAATACTCCAATCATTAAATTCTTCACCAGCTTGTATTTGATCAAATTTCTCTGTTAATTTGTCATCTAATTTCTGCATTCTTTTCACACGTTGCAGAAGACTAGGAGTAGCTACCACATTGAATAACCTAGCAGAATGCCCATAATCATGGAGTTGAAACTCAAAATCTTCGAGAGTTAAACATCTCTTCCAATCCTCTAGAATGAGGCACGAAAAAGACCCTCGAGGATGTCGGCTGAGGGCATCGGCTACTATATTTGCTTTTCCAGGATGATACTCCAAAGAGAATTCATAATCTCCGATAAATTCCATCAAACATCTCTGGCGAATATTCAAGTCACGTTGAGTAAATAAATATTTCAAACTTTTGTGGTCAGAGAATACTTCAAATTTAGCACCATACAAATAACTCCGCCAAATCTTGAGAGCAAAGACGATGGCGGCTAATTCCAAATCTTGCACAGGGTAATTCCGCTCAAGAGCCTTTAATTGTCGAGAGGCATAAGCAATAACTCTACCTAGTTGCATTAGTACACATTCCAAACCGACTCCTGATGCATCGATATATACATTATATGGTAAACCTTCATTAGGTACTGCAAGGATAGGAGCTGAAGTCAAGTGCTCTTTCAATTCATCAAAAGCCATTTGACATTCGTTGCTCCAAATAAATTTCACCTCCTTCTTGGTTAGTTGAGTTAATGGCCTAGCTATAGATGAAAAAATTTTCACAAACCGACAATAGTAGCCAGCCAACCCAAGGAAACTTCGAACTTCAGAAACGTTCTTAGGTGGTTCCCATTCTACCACCGCCTCAATTTTCTCGGGATTCACAGATATCCAATCACGAGAAATGATATGTCCCAAGAATTTAACTTCATTTTTCCAAAATTCACATTTAGATAATTTGGCATATAATTGATGTTCATGCAAGGTTTCTAGCACGATTTCCAAATGTCTCATGTGCTCTTCCTGTGACTTTGAATAAATTAAAATATCATCGATAAAGACCAAGACAAATTTATCAAGGTATGGTCGAAACACTCGATTCATCAGATCCATAAATATTGCGGGTGCATTGGTCAACCCAAACGGTAAGACCGTGAATTCAAAATGGCCATAGCGAGTTCTGAAGGCTGTTTTAGGAATATCATTTTCTTTGATCTTTACCTTATGATACACAGACCTTAAATCAATCTTGGAAAAGTATTCACAACCACCCAATTGGTCGAAAAGATCATCAATTCTTGGCAATGGATATTTATTCTTAATTGTTGCTTGATTCAACTTTCGATAATCGATGCATAAGCGGAGGGAACCATCACTTTTCTTAACAAAAAGTACTGGTGCGCCCAAAGGAGAACTGTTATTCTTAATAAAACCTTTTTGTAATAAGTCTTCCAATTGAATTCTTAATTCTTTTAATTCAGTTGGAGCCATACGATATGGAGGAATCGAAATTGGAACTGTTCCGGGCACAAGATTAATATCAAACTCAATTTCACGATCTGGCGGTAATTCTGGAAAATCATCAGGAAAAACATCAAAAAAATCTTGGACAATCAATAAGTCCAAATCTGCCATCACATCATTGGATTCACCGCCAATAGCAAATAAATTCTCGTAGCATTCCAATTTCTTCCTCCCACCAAAACAGGCTCGCAGAATAGGATTATTGGGAATAGTATGAGGGTTACACTTATGCACCAATATTGTCTCATCATCTAAAGTCACCGTCACCCGCCGAAGGTGACAATCAATCTGAGCTTTATAACAGCTCAGCCAATCCATACCAAGAATAATATCAAACTGGTTCATGGGAATAATAATAAAACCAGCTGTTAATTGCAGTCCGTTTATAACGACTTTAGTTGTTGGAACCCACCTATCCACTAGGTAGCTAGAATGAAGGGGAGTACTTAACTCTACAGTATTTTCTAGCTTCTCAGATTTCAATTTCAAGGCCCGCACAATATTTTTTGAAATAAAAGAATGTGATGCTCTAGTATCAAATAAGGCTTGCACAAAAGTGTTAGAGAGAATGAGTGTACCATCAATCGCTCCCCGCCCAGGTTGTTCAGAAGTTTTCGGATCAGCTACAACATACATTTGACCGGTAATCTTGGCTTTACCCTTGCGTTTATCCCTCGAAGTAGAAGGGACTGAGCTATCTGACATCTGCTGATGGGGAAAATGCGGTCTGACATCGGTCGGCTAATACTGGTGTTGGTACTGAGTCTGATATTGTTGAGGTTGCGATCCAGATAGTTGAGTAGGCATATGAGACGATTGCCCAAACTGAGGGCGCTGACCTACTCCCTGGAAGTTACCACGGAAACTAGAAGATGTCGGCATCGGCTGTTGAACCGAAGTATCTCCCTGCTGACTCTGTTTCCTAAAGTAACAATCCTTTCGCCAATGGCCATGTTTCCCACACGTATGACAAATATAGTTGCTTCCAGGCTTATTAGAATAAGGACTACTAGAAGAACTGCTTTTACTACTTTGACTTTTATTAAGATCATTTCTCAAAATTTTCCCACCATTTTCTGGCCCCTATCTTCCTTCTTCTTTTTAGTAGCAAGTTTTTCTGTTTGATCAGTTTCAACTCGCTTCGCCGAGGCCACAAGAAGCAGTAGAGAAGTGAAGCTCAGGGCGGCTAACCATGATTTGATTCGAGGTTTCAGCCCCACTCGAAATCTCACGACTTTGTCATCCATAGATAAACCAGGAACATAACTCACGAGTTGCAGAAACCTCGAATAATACTCCTGTATTGTCATCTCGCCCTGCTCCAATTCATAAAAAACAGTCTTCATTTCTTGGCGATGCTCCACATTACAGAACTGATCAACAAATAAAGCTTCAAACTGATCCCAGAGCATAAATTCATTCTGATAATCAACTTTAACAGACTGTCACCACCTCTCAGCAATACCCGCAGAATAATATGTGACTAAATAAACTTGAAGTTCTGCAGGTACATGGAGAACATCCATATTTTTTCTCCATTAGAATAAGCCACTCTTCAGCTTCTCCGGAATCATCCAACCCGTTGAAAGATGGTGTGTTCATATGACTCAGTTGATTAAAATTGTAACAACCCTCATTATTATTTTGAGAAATTAGACTTTTAAATGAAAAGTGTTTATTTGAAGTCCATTTTTGTTTTGGTTGTTAGGTCAAATTGTATCACGAATTAGAGTTTATGACCTTCATAAGAGTTAAAGTAGAATCTTAGAGTGATTTGTAGTCGTTAGAATCACTCGATTCAGAGTTATGTAGAAAACGTTATGGGTATCTCAAGTCAGTGTATGGAAACGGTAAAGCGTTTATGTCGACCCCAGGATTTTTGGAGGGGTCGACACAAAAACAAGTTCGGTCGACATAACGAACGAGCGGTCGACATAAGTTACTCTCGGGAAACAAGTTCGGTCGACATAACGAACGAGCGGTCGACATAAGCATCCATGCTGTTGAAAAGTCAATTGAAACGTGGAGAAATCTGATGAATGGACGTGAAAGACACTTTAATATGGTTTAATTACGAAAGTTTAAGGCATGGGCAGCCAAAAAA
>QAOC01045195.1:110278-156942 GCA_003255005.1 Begonia fuchsioides
TGTTAGAATTAAGATGCATGTTTAGAATGCTTGCAATGTTTGAATTGAATATTTTATTGCATGCATACATGTTCATGCATTCTAATTGTTCATGCATCATGGTTTAAGAAAAATACGAAAATGATTTACATGCATGATTTTCATGATAAAATGCAACGGGTCGTTGAAGGAGGAGCTCGAGTTAGACTGCCTCGAGGGAGGCCAAATGGTGTCTACTCTCTCTCGTGGTACCTTCAACGATCATATAATGAAGGAAATGAAATGAAATGAAATGTACGTAAATAGTTATATGTTGGGCGGGGTTGAGTTGGCTGTCCAAAGAGGTTGGACCAAATGGTGCCTTCTCTTCCCTAGACGGTATTACCCACATTAACTGGACTGTTAAGTGAAAGAAAAAGAAAAGAAACGAACGATACCGAAATTTCATTGTTTTTATGAAATAGCATACGCATAAAGGTCTCATAAATGTTGCATTATTATGGATTAACTTACTGAGCGTTAGGCTCATTAAATTAACTTTGTAATGTAGGTGATGAAACAAATACCGTGAGTTTTACTTACCGCTGATAGATGCTCTTGGTGGTGAAGTACGTCCATCGTTGAAGTTTGTGGCTGTTAGTGCGATTTTGACCTGTGGGTGGCCCATGTAAATGGAAAATGTTTTGTTTAAAAACTAATGTATAATATTATGTTTAGTTTATAACTGTTTTGTAATAACTTGGTTTAATGTTAAAGTATAAGTATGTTTTGGATTACTTATTTCGAATGTAATTGATTTTGATGAAGTTAAAGGAAAGTCTTCCGCTGTATTTTATCTCAAGGATTTCAAATTGACGAGTTTATCTTAATTGTGAAAAGTTAGTATGTGTTTTTAAAAAAAAAAAAAAAAAACGGGTGTTACAAAAATACTTTAGCTGCCTAGTATTCGGGTCGGGTGTCACATCCCGCGGTGCCAAATTTTTCAGTGCACTTCTAATAGCAGCTAGATGGTCCATAGGTTGAGGCTCACCCATAGGATTAGTAGAATCAACCGTCGGGATACTTCGACGGTTAGCTCGTCTGGGAGGCATATTTAATCTCCTGAAGTTTCCAAAAAAAATTTTAAGTCAAGATAATGACTCAAGAAATTAAATAATATATTTATTAAGTTATACTATCCGACATTTAATAAATCCAACTCAATTTGGACATTGTGCTCTGATACCACTTTTTCTGTAACGACCCAAAAGAGGACCTAGACAGACGCCGGGCTCAATGGCCCGATTCCCGAGGGAACCCGACCACTAAGCCCTAGGCTCGGTATTCAATTTAAACCAAATAGCGGAAGTCTTAAAATTTCAAGCAAGCCCAAACATTTAATCCAAACAGTCGGATAGCATACATAAAATGTTTCAATTAAATATATACATCGTTCAAATTTTGTAAATACAAATTGGAGAATTTAAACTCCAATACAAGTCTCAATGGGCCTTGCCCGAGAATGATCCTGAAAACAAAATTTGTAGCCAAAGGGGTGAGTGACTACTCTCAGTAGGGGTCTTATTTTTATTATTAAATTATAAATAAATAACAACATGTTAAAACATATTTAAACAGGATTTTAAACAATCCGTAAATATGTAATGCAAGTGAGATGCAGTGCAAATGATGTGTAACTCCAAAAAGTGTAACTCCAGAAAGTGGAGACTCCACTCTAAGGTGGTGGCAACCATAAAGTAAATGCACAATTAGATGCAGTGCAAATGATGTGTAACTCCACAAAAGCAGAGACTCCACACTAAGGTCGTGGCAACCATACAGACCCGGATCCGGTTTAGGGATTCCAAACCCAAGGGCAGACTTAGTCGTCCCTATTAACCATTTGTGCACAATGCTCAGTGATGAATATGCAATGCATATGCATATGTTCAATAACAATAAATTGCAATAATAATAATAATATAAATGCAATTAAACATGTAAAATTTGTAGTAATACAAAAACCCCTACCTTTTAATTCCTTTAAAAGTTAGGTCGGAATCGAGATTATAGGTCAACTTAGGGAATCTTGTTTCTGTCACACTAGGCTCGTTTCAATATCGTTAATCTCCTCTGTAATATCCCATATACAGTGTATAAGAGAAGAGAAATGAAAACCGAGCAAAAAGATAGAAAAACAGGCTAAAACAGCCCCGGGTGCCGCGGCCCGGTTCGGACCTGATGTGCAACCGGAGAACATCACGGACAACATCACGGTCACGGACGCGATCCCGACGAGCACGGGTGATTTTTCTAACTTAGTTGCTCATTTTGCAGGTCTCTTAGCCTCGAAAACACCTTCCGAGCATGATCGGGAACGGCCCAAGCACTCGGTCACTTGGTGCTCGGCCATTCCCGGCCCCGACGCGCACACCGGGGCATGTCGGACCCTACCCAGACTCGACACATCCGGCAGCCCGGCCCACGATGCAGCCGAGGCTCGTGACCGAGACGTTGGGTGCCCCACGACCACGACCCGATGACCTCGGTCGTCGACCCCGCCAAAGTTTACTAGGGCTTCGGCCCAGCGGAACGCGTGACCAACATGGATGAACGCACGGTCCTATCGGCCAACTTAATTAAATCCTTAAGTATGTTGGTTATTTTGGTCAAGGAAAGGAAGAGGTTCAGGATAGCATGAGCAGATCTTCGTGATGACCGTAGATCACTCATCAGACGCACGAGCATGGCTGATCACCGAACCACCAGCGAACCACAAAGGATTTTCATGCACCAAATCTGTGAACCAGCTGTTGAATCATCAGAGGATCTTCAAGCAACAGCTTTGCTCAACAAACTCTCGGATCCCTTGAAGCTCGCCCATGCCCGACCGCCGGCTCGGCCCATTTAGACGTGCCTGCGCACACGCTCGAGTCATCATCGGACCATCGAAGAGCCAGACCGTGCGCTACATCAAGTTAACCACCGAGGAGACTTTAGAAGCTCCGGATCCAGATTGGCTCGAGCCAATCTCTCATTCGCTCGGAGCTCCGCTCACCCGACGCACCCTCTCGGTCAACCTTGCGCACCACCGGTCAAAGCTTCAAACCGACCGTGCTAATTCTATTGAACCAAGCCCAAAGTCAACCGAAGGCTGCCAAAGCTAATCCAAGGCGTTCAAATCAACGAAGGGCTTAGCTTAACTTCTTAGCTTATCTTTAGTAATTTTGTTATCGTTTACGTTTTGTTATTTAAGTGTAACACTTACATTATTTTCAATAGAGTGAATTTTTAGAGAAAAATTGTGCATTGCACCTTCTTCCCGAAAGGTTTGAAGCTCCCTCCGACGTATACTTCTCTGGCGAGTAACATCCGGCCGAGACCGTCAACCCTTTGCACGAATGTTCGGTGAGTCATATCCGAGTGCGGGCGAGGTCTACGGAGGAGAATACCGTAATTGCTCAGGTATTCAAATTGTCCATACATTACTATACTTAAACTCGCAAGAGTTTAACCATTCCATTCCTCGAGCTTTCAAACCATCCATTGTCCGATTTCACCCATATTCTCATCCACCGAGCCATTCCATTATTCACCTGAGCCATTTCACTTTCCATATGACCATTATCCCTTATTTCCTTCACAATACGCTTCCGCAACCCAACCCCACAATTCGCACGATCCAATTTCCCGTTTGCCGTACACGACGTTTATCTGAGCCCCGTGTGCGTGCATTCTCCCAACCCACGGTGCGCTGAACCCCAAGGAAGGCACATCAGGACCGAACCGATCAACGGTCAACGGTGACTTGGTCAACGGTCAACGTTGACCCGGTTCATTTCGGTTCGGTTCGGTCCTGTTTGATTCGATTCGGTTTTGAATTAATTTAGTTCGGTTCGAACTTGTTGACCCAGCGGTGCACGTGGATCTCACGCGCCCGCGCCCTGCCGGCGACGATCTGTCACCGGCGCCGATTCCGGACTCTGTTCCGGCCGATTTCTATACCAAAATGTTCATCTCGACGAGACGAACACAACCATACCAAAAATCGAGAGAAAAACTAAGATTTGAAAAATCGAAACCAAAACCCCAAACTTGCGGTTTTTCTCTGATTTCTCCCAAAATACGGGCTTACCTTCGAACCCGCTTTAAAGGATTTCTCCTCTCGTCGTTGCGGACGTTTTGACACCTTGATCTCGTGGAACGGAGGTCGATTATCGGCGATCTCTCTCTCTCTCTCTCTCGGCTTCCGGCGTCGGGGTATGCTGAAGAAGAAGGTATTTCCTTCTTCTTCCTTTTAATTTAATATAAAAAAATAAATATTATAATTAATTAAAACGTAATATTTATTTCGTGTAATGCTTTCAATTTTCGTTCGATTTCTCGTCGTTCCACTTAAAATTTCAACACGATTATGTTTTCACTGATTTCGTAAAATCATCTTTTACGTAACATTCAAAATTGTAGCTCGATTTCGTCCCGAGATATCTCGATTTTAATTAGTTTGACCAAGTCGTCACACGTGGCATATACAACAAATTTACATTATGTATACGACAATTGACTAGTCAAACTTCGCAAAAAAATTTCCTTGATATTCGGGATTTAAAATTTCGGGTCCTTACACGTCACCCCTTTGACTCTTCTTTTTTAGAGGGGTCACGGCTTTACAAATTCGATCAAGAGAATTGATACATATATTTATGGTTTCTTAACTGACTCTCTCAATCACCAAATGAATGATCTAAAGTAAGTACAAGAGATGAGAGAGTAACAGATAAATCAAGAATGATTTTTGACAGAGTTTCAGCGTGTCTCTTTCTCTAAAAAAATTTTCACCACAAATATCTTTTCTTCAGCTATTTATAACTCTCCAGCAGCTCAGGCTCGGGCAGTCGACATATGTACGAGAGCGGTCAACCGTAATATAGCCGTTTAGACTCATTAGAAAATAGTCGTTGGAGCTTTGTCCCTTGTAGTTGTTCTTGAGCGGTTGACCTAACAATCGAGCGGTCGACATATAGTTTGACTTTGGAGCTTCTGCAGTCGACCTATGTTGTAAGCGGTCAACACAAGTCTTTATCGTTCGACATAGATTACATCTCTGGAATTTCTCATTGGTGGACATAGGTCTTGTGTTGTCGACATGAATTTTTTCTCTGGAACATAGCCGGTCGACATAAGTCTGTATCGGTCTACACAAGTTACATCTCTGGAACTTTGCCTCGGTCGATATGCATCTTTGGGCAGTCGACATACATTTTTGTCGACATACATCTCTTCTCATGAATTATTGCGGTCAACAAATGTGAATAGCGGTCAAAATACATATTTTCTCTGGAATTTTTGCGGTCGACATATATGAATAGCGGTCGACATACATCTCTTCTCTGGAATTATTGCAGTCGACACATGTGGACAACAGTCGACATAACTTAAGAGAACTTACAAAATTATGTAACATTCGACCAATTTGTTAGACATTAAGTGTATCATTTGACAATGGTATCTCACATGAGAAATTAAGTCTATGGGATACATTACAACATAATTTAATTTAGTTTTCATACATTCACACAAACGATTATCATAAAAAATAATTGATTACTTTAAAAGAAAGCTAACATATTTCTCTTTCTCGCCTTCTCCATCATCAATGGCCGATTTCGACCCATATGGTTGCTCTGGTTCGATGAACGCTACGCTTTTAGACGAGTTCTCGACCCAATATTTTTCTATTGTCGAGCAGCCATGGCTGATCGGACGAAACCACCGTAACTCATCTCAGATCCACCAGATCCAACTTCAGATCCAGCTTAATGACAGTCCAGATTTGGATTTGGAAACGATATACCAACGGATCCACAGCAGCCACGATAAGCTTGGCTTTCTTGGTCCGAAACCCATTCAAATGAAGCAAGTGGGTCAGCCATTAAAGCCGAGGAAGCTTTACTGAGGAGTTAGGCAGAGGCACTGGGGCTATATGGGTAGCCGAGATTCGACACCGTAAGAATCAAACTCGGCTATGGCTCGGTACCTTCGATACAGTCGAGGAAGCCGCGTTAGCTTACGACCAAGCAGCCTACAAGCTCAGAGGCGATTTTGCGAGGCTTAATTTTCCGAATTTGAAGCACCAATATGAATTTGGGGATTATAAACCGATCCATTCCTCCATTGATGCGAAGCTCCAAGCAATTTGTCTAAGCTTGGCTGAGTCGCAGAAACAGGGGAAGGCGGAGAAACCTCGCAGCACAAAGAAAACGCAGAAGATCCAAGCTTGGCCCTTGCTGGACGAAGTTGAGTCAAAAGAATCGGAGATTTGCACTCCGGTGCAAAATTTCCCCTCGCCAGCAACCACCGACAGCGACGGGTCATCCGGATCTTCACCCTTATCAGATCTGACGTTCCAGGATTCAACGGAGTCACCATGGGAGCAATTTTCGGAGAGTTTCGCGTTGCAGAAGTACCCTTCAGAGATTGATTGGGCAGCCATCTTACCATCTTAAAGACTTTTATCTCAATTTGCATAGTAACGTTGTGATTTAGCTAAGTCGAACATGGGGCATCTCCAATCAAGGTTTTGGCAATTGCAGAGCACCCTTGTTTAGAATATTGCGTCTGATTAGGGTTCATGTTGATAAAATCTAGTCCGAACGCCAAGGTGAGCTTGTTTTTTCTACACCATGGCTGGATTAGTCCCATTTGTAATATCATGTAAAGTCTTTGTTGAAGTAATTCCATTTTGTTTTGTAATCGAGGTCTTATCAGTAGTCAACAATGGCTGTCGATTATTCCAGTTACCCAGTAGAATGAGACGAAACAGATAAAGAAAGATCGGAATCTGGTGCCTTTGGTTTTTGTTAGTTATCGTCCTCAGTTATACACTTTTGCGATAGAATTCGGTGCCTTTGCTCGATGAATCCACCGCGAAATTGGAGGTAACCTCCAGGTTTTGACTGCCTTTTCTGAACACCCAAATTTTCCATTCCACCGAAACGTTAATTTTCAGAGCAAAAGAAAGATGAACCTTTCCTTTCAAACTTTTCTGCATCTCCTTAGGAAGAACCGTTTGACCCACGAAGAAAAACTTCAAATTTTGTCGAATTCTTCTTGCTTTGATTAAATGTGGGATATTTTCCTTCGCTACTTTCCTGCTCTTGAATTGAAGTGAAACTAAACCGCCTGCATTATACGACATTCCCAGATATGCATTTCAATTCTTCGCCCCCAAATCCACATCATAATTCAGTTGGGAGCGTCGAACACTGAAATCGGGATTTTCCGGCGAAAAAAACCCAGATACCAGGCCGGCTGCTACGATACAGGAGGCAATAACGATGACGAAGATGATAAAAAAGATTGCGACCCTGGAGCAGCGAGAGCAACGCGGGGACCTCGAATTAGTTTGACCGATGTTGCGAAGGCGATCAGCAATTACGGCGTTTTCAGGCGGTGGGACGCGGTAAATTTAATCTTTGGGGACCTGGACGATGTACGTTGCGGAGCTTAACAGAAGATGATCGGACGGGATTTTTCCGGGGGAAATGGGTTGGTCCTGGGTGTGGCTTGTGGCAGATGGGTCATCGTCGACCGGTAAATCAGGGACGGTGGGAGGAGTTTGGACCCGCTCCGCCATTGGAGATGGGGAGGGGCGGGAAAGAAGGCTGGTTTTGACGTTTGTCGTAATGGGCAATGGCGGATTTGCATGGGAAAATGGCATTCGCAGAGACGAGAGGTTGCGGGAGAGAGTTGGAGATTTTTCCTTGGCCAAAATGCTATTTTTAGTTTCAAAAACAACTTCCACTTCGATCAATCTTCTTTCCAAATTAAGCACATAATGGTCGGAGTTTGATTCCTTTGATCTTTTACATTCAACAACAAACACGGCATTGTTAACTCTCCCAAGCTCGAGTCGTCGTCGTTTTATTCTATATTGCACACAAATACAAACGGAAAAACTATCCAAATCCCATCTCTGTTCAAGCGATGAATTAAATGGTTTTGCTAGAGATAGTTCTGGTCAATTGCTACACAATCTGACGGCGCTTTCTAACGATTCCGGGTCAGCGGCGGTGAGTTCCTGAACGCTTGATCCATTTCTGTATATTTTGAACGATGGGACTGAACTTGCTGCCTCTGATTTCGCCAGGAAGGGACGCTCCTCTATCTCTACCTGCAACAAACATTTTCTGAAATTGAAACGAAAACTTTTTAAACTATAGTTTTTGAAAAGAGTTTGATTAAACTGTTTGGAACTGACCTGAAGGAAGTTAACCGATGGAAATCGACGGCCAACTTTCTCAATGACCTGCAACTCTTTTTTATGGGTCATTTTTTGGCAGAAAAGAACTACCGTCATCCCTGTAATGCGAGCTCTTCGGTCAAAACGATCAGATTTTAACCGAAAAAAACAAGTTTTTTATGTCTCCGACATTACCGGGAGATGTGATGAAGTGCCTGATGTACAATCGGAGTACATCGCCGATCTAGCGCCGAGGAGCACGGCCAATTTTACTAACTTGTGTGCTTATTTTACAGGAAGCCTAACCTCGAAGACAATGTCTAAGGCAAATCGGGATTGGACACGAGTTTTGCTCGTATGGCATCCGAGCGTGACTGGCTACGACGCGCCCGGCGCACCGGCCCATGACACGGCCGAGGCTTGCGGCTATGACACGCCCGGCGCCCAACCCCACGACCACGACCCGACGACCACCCAAGCCTCGGTCGTCGGCCTTGCCGAAGTCCTCTAGGGCTTCGGCCCGTTTCAATAAGTGACCGACATGGAAGAACGCTCGATCAAAATCTCCACAGATCAAGTGTTCGACCATGGGCCCTATCTTCGGTCACACTTAGTTTTATTTTCAATTAGCCAGCAATTATCCTTAGAGAAGGAAGAAAAAGGCAGCCCAAAGAAGAGGAATGCACATTCCATATGAGAAGGCCCAAAGTGTCGACCGATTTGTCAAGGTGTCGACCGCTCACATATCAAGGTGTCGACCGCTTGTCAAGGTGTCGACCGCTCTCATTTCAAGGTGTCGACCGCTCACATACCAAGGTGTCGACCGCTTGTCAAGGGGTCGACCGGTTGCTCATCTTCGGTCCACTCCGAGAACTTGATCAAATCCCATCGGCCACTTTACTTAATTCTTTAAGTATTTTGGTTATTTTATCAAGGAAAAGACAAGACTCGATTTTGGCACGGACATATCTCTTAGATGTCCGAAGAGTATCAATTGGGCGCGCACATGACCGTTCGATCAAGGCCACCGGCGAGCCACACGGGATTTTCATCCACAAAATACGAGATCAAGCGGTTGAATCTTCAGAGGATCTTCAAGTAACAAATTTGCTTAACAACCGTGAGGATCCCACAACATCCGAGATCGGATCAACCTCAAGTTCGGTCTTTTCGAACAAGCCGCGCACATGCACGGACCATGGCCGGACAACCGAAGAACCAGACCGCGTGACACTTTATGTTGACCACCGAGGGAACTTTAGAAGCCCCGGATCCAGATTGGCTCGAGCCAATCTTTCATTTGTTCGGAGCTCCGCCCACCTGACGCACCCTCTCGGTCAACCACGGTCACCCTCGGTCAAGACTCAAAGTCAACCGTGTTAATCCTCATGAACAGAGCCTAAAGTCAACCGGAGCCTTCCCAAAGCTAATCCAAGGCGTTCAAGTCGTCCAAGGGCTTAGTTTATCTTTCTTAACTTTTATCTTTTACGTTTTTAGTATTTAAGTGTAACACTTACACTTTAATGAGATAGAGAGAATTTTTAGTAAAAATTATGCAAAGCATCTTCTTCCTAACCAGTCGAAGCTCCCTCCGATGTATACTTCTCCAGTGAGTCATATCCGGCCGAGAACGTCACCCCTCACACGTACGTTCGGTGAGTCATATCCGAGAGCGGGCGAGGTCTACCGAGGAGAACATTTTGATTGCTCAAGTGTTCGAATTGTCCAGCCATCCCAACACCAAAACTCGCAAGAGTTTATCTCATTCCATTCCCCGAGCTTTCACCCCTCCATTGTCCAATTGCACCCTGTTTTCCATCATCCGAGCCATTCCCATATTTTACCGAACCATCTCCATTTTCTCTCGACCATTCCACATCATTCCCATCACAAATCGCTTCCACAACACAACTCCACCCTGTTTTTCCTGTTTGCCACACGCACCACCAATCCGAGCCCCGCGTGCGTGCATTCTTCAGATAAAGATGCGCCGACCCGCAAGGAAGGCACATCAGTGCCAGAAACGATCATTGCTAGAAATGGACACCAAATAGGAGCCAAATTTCATGTCTTTAACATCTTCTCCTTTCTGTTTCTTGAGCTGCAGTTAGACTTCCAACAACCCCCATCCCACCTCCAAATGGGCAGGCATCTCTTTTATCAGAGCTTCATAGTCCTTAATCGAAGCCTCCTACCTCTCCAAGTGCAACAAAAACACTGTGTTTCATCACATCAAAGGCGAAAAGAAGCATGTTTGCGTCCATATTTGAAGTTTTTGGACTCACTTTGGCGTTGCAATAGGCCCTGCAAAGCCTGGCTTTGCCGTATGAAGGTTGAACGCTAAGAGCCAAAGAGCAATCCTCAATGGCTTTCTCGAATTGACCAAGCTTTGATCGACATGTCCCGCTGTTGCATAGTAGAACCGACTTGTACGGGTCCAGCTCAAGTCCTTCGCTGTACGCGGCGCATGCTTTGGAGAATCTCATAGCTCTGAACAGTTTATTGCCTCTCAGTCGCGCCAATGATATTTCTCGGACCCTCTTCGCCACCGCGCTAGTCTCTGCATTGTACGGAGCAATTTCAGCCGCTTGTTGCCTCTCAGTTGTCAAATGATAATGATTCTTCATATTCTTCAGAGCTCTCTAACAACGATTTAGTTACCTTCCCTTTGTCAAGTAAATCTGAGCTTCGATCATTAAAGGGTAAGCTCTGTCGGCCATGTCGATCACCTTGGCAAACTCATTCCTCAGATTTCGACTATGCTCGTAGGCTGCGTAAGCCTCTTGATGTCGTCGAAGTCTTAGAAACGCCTCTGATTGCAAGGCATTGACCTTTCCGAAGGTAAAATGACAGCTAAATCAATCCCAGATTTCGTCGAAACCAAGAGAAAACAAAGCAGCATGCTTCCGAAGGAGATTGCTAGCTGCGTCTCTTTCACCAGAATTTTCCATGATTCTGATTGTCTAGCTTCAGAGCACCTGGACAGGCAATTTTGAAGAGCGTACGCGACACGGAATCGGGATGGATTTAGGGAGAGGGTTGGAGATCAGGTAGGGTTTGTGAAAGATAGTCCAGAAACGGGAACAAATTTGTGAGGGGGATAACTCGGCAATGAGATCGAGTTTATGGCTGAAATTTTGAGTGAAGCTTTGGGAACATGTTAAGTAATGTACCTCCAAACATTAATGGAATCACTCAGACGGATCAATCGGAATTGGATAAAACAGTAACCAGGGTCTAGCTGTTGCCGGAAATGATGAGCGGCTGAGAAAATAAAATTAAAAACGAAAATAAAGATGGAATGAAGAACTTGTGACCTTCAAGCTCACCTACGTCCTTGAAGAAGGCTGGAGACTTTGGAGCTTTAAAAAATCTCCAGCTTAGAGGAAGAAAACCATGCGAAACCGATGGTTGTCGGAGGAATTCCGGCTACCGGTTGAAGTTGGAAATGCCCGTGAATGGAGAAGCACAAAAAAAACTTTAATTCAAATTTCAAATTGATGATTACAATCATGTCAGTGAAGGTTTTAACAGCAACAAAGAGAGGAAAAAAAAGAGGGAAATTTGGTGGCCAAAGTCATGCATGAAGCATGCTAGAAATGAAAAAAAATGAGGGAAAATTTGGACCAATGAGATTGCAAGGACGTGCAAGCCAAGTTTCCTTGAATCTCTTCAGCCAATTTTTCCTTCTTTCTTGGCCCTAAATACCCTTCTTTCAGCCAATTAAACCATCATGCAAAACTTCATGCAAAGCATGCAAAATCCAAGCTAAAATCCTATCCGAGAAACCCTCTCGGGTTCTCTAAATAATCAACATAAAATTCAAGTAAAAATTAACCTAAAAATGCAATAAAATTCCTTCACTCCAAGGAGATGTTGGTGATTTGAGTCGTGGGTCAATTTATTACTTTTGCATTGGACTCCAACTCACAATGCAACGTGCATCTCCATCTGGGATCGGTCGCGGGTTCGGATTCGGAGGTCTCGTGTTGTGGTTGCAATTCTGCCTCATCTCCAAGCCAAGTTATCACATACTTTGGTCTTTCTTGATCCTCCAAAGTTGGCTTAGAAATGTGTAAATCTTCAATTAAGTTTCTTGCAAAAATAACACACAAATTAGAAAATTTCCAAGCTCGGGCTCAGGTGAGTGCTCTGCTTGGAATGTCAAACCGTGGCATGTCATCCTCTCCGGGTTCTTGAGGATTTGACCTCAAATCCACTTGAAATTCTTCTCCATTTTGTTGCTCTTCATAAAATCCAGCAAGGGGAGAATGATCTTGATAATCATATGTGGCTGAAATACCATAATTGTCGGGTAACTCGAGCTTGCATGTATTTGGGTTGACTTCATTACCCCGAAAATTCTTCATGTCCGAGGCATCCTTAAGAGTGTGCCAACCTTGAATAACTTCTATTTTTGAATCATAAGATTCTATGCCATTCACAACAACACCTTTCTTCCCATGGAAAAAAAATTCAATAACCCGGATTGTACTAAACAACCACATAAATAGTTCAAAACGAGTTTCAATATCTCAATTATAAACCATAGTGTCCCCAATATAATTAGCAATGTATCCTTCCAAATATTCATTAGACCTAATGTGCATAAGTATCGTAACATCTTTGGAGCCAATAGTTAACAAGAAAGGGATCACTAACCATTCATGGCGGGTGTACTTGGCTGTCCTTTTAAACGCCTCATGCGCATTCCGAAACAAATATATCCATTGGAAGTATTCTATTAAGGCTTCTAAGAACCTCATCTGATTATCATAGTTAGCTACCTCTTTCTCCTTGGTTCTTTTGATGAGTGGCTCGCGGACTCCTTCACTAGAGTTGCCAAATTGTCCATCATTGCTTGAATGGTCCTCCATAGTAAGAAGATCATAATTCTTCTTCTTTAAGCTCAATTCAGTGCACGGTCGGAAATCGTGATTAAATTTGTAGATTTCCTTCATCCAATCATAAACTAACCACCTTGGGAGTATTTGAGAAATCACAACACATATGACTTTGTCTTTGTTTTCTTCGATTGGGGGCTTTAAGTTCACTTGCTTGATTACTTGGATGTGCCCTTCACTTTGGATTTTAAGCAATACAACTTTTTTATTCTTCATCACGAGTGTTCCTTCTCGAGTAGGAAAGGATTTGATAGGTTTCACGTAAGGGAATGTGGAATAAAATGGTTATCGGGTGAGGATAACAAGGAAGGAGGGCTGGAAATGGGTATTAATGGGAGGAATGGTTCTCGAGTTGCATATGAATTTTGCAACCAAAATTTTGAGGGATAGTCTATGGGTGAGAGAAGATTTTAACCTCCAAAAATGAGGGTAAAAACTCCTGGGAACCAGAAGATATGGAGAGGGGAATATCGGGTGCCAAAATGGGGGGGGTTATCGGAAAAGGGGTTGGTGTTGGTCGGAAAATGAAAGATAACCGGAGATGGAGAAGAGCTAATGGGGATTACACGCTTACCCTAAGACCACGTGAGAGTGGCTGAAGACGTGTAGCATGGCCTAGCTTACCCTAGCTCAGAAGGGAAGCCAAAACTTTGAAGAAACGCTCTCGGGTCGCCGGATATTACTCACCGGAAAACCGAGTCTTGGAGGTCGAAAAAACCACAGCCAAGGAGAAAATGCAAAACACTTTTGTATTCAAACTTCGACTAACTACAATGATTGGTGATGGGAGAGTTTTAACCTCCCTCACATTGGAGAGAAACAACCATATCGGATGGCTACCAAGAGCTTACCTGAATTGGTGTTTGCACAAAAGAAAAGGGGAGAAAGGACCACTTATCCTTTACCCGATTTGGGGAGGCCAAGGGAGTGTGGTCCACGAAAATGGTGCCCCTTCCACCGGCTACCATCCATGCATTCCAAAAAGCAGAAACCCATGCAAAAGATAAAACTCATGCCAAACCCATGGAAACCCACACCAATGGGAAGGGCCGGTCGGGTTTGTGCCATGCTCCATGGGACCCGACCTAAGCCCTGATGTACAATGGGACTCCTCCCCATTGGGCCGAGAGTTTTATGCTAACTTAGTTGATTGTTTTGTAGGAAACATAACCTCGGAGTCACCCACGGAGAACGACCAAGAAAAGCCCAAGACGTCCATCACATGGCTGGACACGAACGTGACCGAACGCGCCGGGCCAGATATGGCGGCCCATGACGCGGGGAGCGCGACCTTGACCGCATACGCCATGACCTTGACTGCATACACCGGGCCGGACATGGCGGCCCATGCCACGGGACAGACGAACTTGACCGCACACGCCGGGCTGATGACCACGACGTTCACCTTGACCACACACGATGGGCCGGACTTGACGGGCCATGACGCCGGACACAAGATCACGGCGCGCACCATCAACAGATCGACAAGGCCACGTGACGCGGCCCACGCCGAGACCCATTAGGGTCTCGGCCATCTTCAATAAGTGGCCGAGCGCCACATTTCCCTTCAGCACTTAGAGACTTAGAGAATGAAGAGGATCAAGTCTAGACATCACAAGGACGGATTTACAGCCCAAGACCCAGCCGAGGCCGAGGCCCATGCAACGCTCAAAGATTAAAATATTTGGGATGTTTTGATGTAAAAAAATTGGTTCGGTTTGAACCAATTTCGTTGGGATTTGGGTTCAGCTTGGTCCAAACCAAGCCCCATTTGATGGAGCTTAGGTCCAATCCTAAGTCTCTATTTTTCATTCTTCTTTTGTTATGTTAGGAACGTGGAGTTTTTGCTGAAGACTCCATTGTCTTGGTTTAGGAGGTTTGGTGGGACCCATTCTGACACGCTCGGGGTTATGAGAAGTGTCGGGAGAAAGAAGACACAAGGGTAATCTGCCAAGGAGAAAGTCCAAGACAGAAACAGTGAGGTGTAACGGTTAAGGTTCCAAATGTATACAGGATTAAGTCAAATAAACTCAGCCAAATGAAACTTTAGGAAGTGGACTAAGCTGGGCCAAATTTGCAGCTTGAAAACACGTGAGGACTTAAAATGGCACGGGAATACTTTTGAGTGTACAAACAGACACAAAACAGAAAACAGTGACGTGGAGGGGTAAAGATTTCTGCGCAACTTCAAATTCAGGCAACCTGGGAATGTAAAAATTGGCAGAAAACAACTTCAATGAAAGGGAAAAAACATACAAGTAGTTTGATGAAAAAAGACACGGTAGGTTAGGAGATATGTAGGTTGGAAAAGGGATGGACAGAAACTGTTCGATTTCGTGAACTCGGGCAGAATGAGGGGGAAGTTATAAGTACAACTTTTGATGGGAGAAGGGTTTTGGTAAAAGGAAAGAACAGAAATTTCAGGCCATGAAAGAAGAATTCACAACCAAAAATTTAGGGCTTTTACTCACGAAAAATAGAAAATGACACATAGTGGACTTTTAGTGCACGGAATCCACTCGGGTAGAAATAAAAACAGCAACCAACACACAAGCAACAACACAATCACAATAACAAACGTAAGGTTAGCTATGGGACTTCCAAACTCGCCTTTGATCCTAAAAAATTGAGGAAGGGAGATTGGAATAGGGCTTAGTGGCTCTAGCAAGCCACCAACACCGTTACAAACCAAAGATCAAGGATATTACTCACCTTGAATTTGCTTTGCCGTGAGAGAAAATGGGGAGAGCTTCAAGCTTCAACATTCAACATTTTCTATTCTGCAAAATGCTGAGAAAGGGAGGTTAAAACCCTCCTTCCCACGAGCTACAAAGGGGCATAATGGCCTCCTACAAACCTAAGCAAATCACCATTAAAGAGGGATGGCAAGTGGGGGCCCACCCTTGACTTTCATCACCAACAAGAGTGATGGTCACTAAGGGAAGGTAAAACTCATCCCCTAAGGCTTCCTAAGACCTTTCCACTTGCAGCCACGTTTACTAACTTACAACAAGAGAGAGACAAACATACTTTCATGGTTTTCACGCAAACCATGCAAGGAAGAGTAAAACCGGTTTTCAAAAAAAACAAAATAAATAAAAACCGACAATCTTCCTTTTTGGGCCAATGCTTTCCTTCATCTTTTCACGTGTAAGGCCGCTCCTTAGAGGCTCCAAATTGGACTCCATCCTTCAGCTCTTCATTGTACTCCATTAGGCCGTGGCTATTGGTTGCATGATGGAAGGTGTGTGGGCTGTTCTCGGATAGCCACCCCTTCTGGATGCCTCTGTAATGGCGATGATTGACCTGGAAATCTTTCTCCAAAATTAATGCTCTACAGCTTGATGGAAACCTTGAGATGCTGGCTACATTTCGTATGAAGAACGTTTGGCCAAATAATGTGTGAAAAGTTGTTTAAACCGCTGCCCAAGGCTCAGAGGTCAGATTGTACCGAAGCCCAAAATGTCAACATCTTCATCTTGGATGGTTGGGCCATGGAATGCATCAATCACACTAGTAATCTAGGCCACTTCATCTCCAAACAACCTACAAAATGAAAAAACACATTAGGAAACCAATTGGGTTGGCCTTGGGTTAGAAAACCCGTGGCCAAGCCCAAGGTGGCGTTATCGCAAGGTAGGCTCTTGTTAAGGGCTTCTTGTTGCTCATCATGAACACACTCTCGAGTGCTCACTCCCGCGGGTTCCTCTTTGGCTAAGGCATCCTGAGGCATGTCACATTCTCACCTAACTCCTATTCTTAGCCACTCATTAGTCCTAATTTTAGGTCTTTAATTGTTTTTGTCTTTTGTGAAAGTTTGTGTGGGTATGAATCCCTCCTCCCACGTCTGATGAAGGGAGAAAAAAATAGAAGAAATTTGCAAAAGCCAAGTGCTCTCAATCTCCATTTCTTTCTCACGGCAATTCAAGGTTTTGGTGAGTAATATCCTCAACCTTCTCTTGTCTTGGTGTTGGTGATCTTGCTAGGGTCATTAAACCTTATTTCAACCTCCCTTCCTCACTTGTTAGGATCAAAATGCTAGTTTGGAACCCCCATAGCCTACCTTCCATTTGCGTTTTCATTTGTTTGTGTTGGTTGTGTTGTTTGCTGTTTTTGAACCTTCCCGAGTGGACTTTGAACTCCAACAGTCCATTCCGTGCCATTTTCTGTTCCCGTGAGCATAAGCCCCAAATTTCTAGCAGTGAGTCCCACCTTCATGGCCTGAAACATTGGTTCTTTCCGTTTAGCCATAGCCACCTCCCTTTAAAAGTTATGCTTGTGTTTTCCCACTGCTTCCTACCCGAGTTCCTGAAGTCGGGCAATTCTGTCCATTAATTTTCTATCCAGCATAACTCCTAGCCTACCCATGATTTTTCTGTGAAACCGCTTGGATTGTCTTCCCCTTTGATTGAAGTTGTTGTCTGCTTATTTTTACGATCCCAGACTCCCTGTATTGGAAGTTGTATAGAAGTTTCCCCATCACCCCTGCACTGTTTTCTTCCTGTTTGTCTGTTTGTGCATCTGAAAGTGTCTCCGTGTATTTTAATGTTCCGCACGTGCTTGTAAGCTGCAATTCGGCTCAAACTTAGTCCACACCCTTAAGTTTAAGTTGGCTGAGTTTTATAACCTAAATCTGTAGGCGTTTGGAGAACTAAGCATTGCACTCCCCTGTTCTGCCTTACTCCCTGTCCTTCCGGGCAGATTGCAATCTTCACCCTTATTTCCAGCACCTCCGCATCTTGGAGTGTGTCACGAGCGCGCCCGCCAGTGCGCCCGGCAGCGCACCGCACCCGCCAACGCACCCGAACCACGACGCACCTCCGAAGATCTCCGTGTCAAATCATCCTAGACGTCCAATTCATCCGATGGCTTGAGATTACTAGTTCTCTAGATTTTCGTTTTTTTTTGTCTATTTAAAGAACATTAGACCTACTTGTTACTTAGTGAATTTTTATCAATACAAGTGCTTTGAGCCCTTTTGATAATTCCCTCAAACGACGTTACTTCTCCGGTGAGTCACATTCTGCCAAGCTTCCGTCAACCCTTGTCGAAACCTCGGTGCGTCATATCCGAGCTTTCTCCAAGGTCTACCGATTTGAATCCTTTGATTGCTCAAGCGTCCAAATCGTCCGACATCACCTTCATCTTCCGATTCATCCATAATCTGCATCATTCCCGAGCCATCATGAACCTTCCCGATCATCCGATCATATTCACCGTGCCATCTCACTATTTTCACCTTCTAGCTTCCGCAAAACCCCACATTACCGACCATTCCATCGACCGTTCACCAAACGCCCGAGCCAATCTAGCTCGCGCTCGCGCCCACGCCTACCGATCACGACGTGCAAACCACCCCGCCGTTCCACATCAAGCCCGACCTAGATCCGGTATGAACTTGGGTTCCTTCCCTCCCTTGCTTCGGCCTTGCCTTTTCTTCGGAGGTGTTCCAAGCTCGAAGGTGCCCCAATCTCGACCTCCTTTTCCAAGACTTCCCAAGTGAGAAGATGCTTGGGCTGCTCTAAGTCCTTCGGGATTGGTTTGTCCAAAGTTATTTTGCGTTCAACATTTCCTACAAAAAAAGACAAATTGATTAGTAAACTCCTTGGCTCGACCTCAGGTGATTGTTCCTTGAGGTGTGGCTTCATGCAAGGCATCCCGTGGCATGTCATCCTCCCGGGGTATTTGATTATTTTTCCTCAAATCCAAGGGTGAGTCTCCCTCCTCTCGTTCCTCCACTTCATCCCCAACATAAAGAGAAAGGTCTTGCACATTGAAGGTGGCCGAAACTCCATACTCCCCGGGTAGCTCTAGCTTGACAACATTTTGATTAACCTTCTCCAAGATCTTGAAAGAACCATTAGCCCTCGGTGTTAGCTAGTAATAGGATTCATTCGCTTTTTGAATTTCCTTACTCTCCTTCTCATACATATTCTTCACTAGCTCGACATTTTTACAAATGATGCATTTCTCAAACATCTTATGCACATCCTGAAATAGGTGTGTCCAAAAGAAGTGTTCTTTTAGGACCTCAAAATTCTTCTTCCTCTCCATCCTCTCCCTTAACAACAACATCTCCATCGGCCCTCCTTCCAAAAAAGACTCAACAACTCTTTCTTAGACATGAAAAAGTTGGATTTAGTCATACCTCCCTTCCTTGCGGTCTCATCCTTAGCAACTTGATCCGGGCCAGGAGGAGCAAGCTTGATTGCCCTCCCTTTGAACTTGAAAGAGTAATGATTGGTAGAGCCCTCATGGAGGACTCGCCGGTCATATTGCCATGGCCTTCCCAACAAAATGTGGCTTGCACTCATCAGCACCACATCACAAAGCACTTTATCTTTGTATCCACCAATTGAAAACTCCAAGTTAACTTGTTTGGTTACCTTGATGTCTTCTTTATCGTTCAACCATCTCCACTTGTAAGGGTTCAGATACATCATAGTCTCGAGCCCCAATTTTTCCACAAGATCCCGAGATGCTACATTTGTACAACTCCCACCATCTATGATAAGAGAGCATACATTTCCATGAATAAGGCATCTACTATGGAATATGTTCTCCCTTTGGAAATCTTCACTTCGGACTTGGGAGGATAGAACTCTTCGGATTACCATCAAAAGGGGTCCGTCTTGTGCATGGAAAATCTCCTCCTCGGGTTCTTGCTGTAACGCCCGATTTTTTCTTTTGCTTAATTAATTTTTTTTTTTACACATGTACCTACTTTAAACAATTTACGATAAAACGTATCAATTTGAAATCCTTCATATAAAATACAGCGGAAGACTTTTATTTAACTTTATCAAAATCAATTATATTCGTAATAGGTAATCCAAAACATACTTATATTTTAACATTAAAAGACAAGTTATTACAAAACAGTTATAAATTAAACATATTATTATACGTTAGTTTTCAACAAAATCTTTCCATTTACATGAGTCGCCCACCGGTCAAAATTGCACTAACAGCCGCAAACTTCCGCAATGGACATACTTCGCCACCTCAAGCATTCGTCCCTACATTACAAAGCTTATCTAATGAGCCTAACGCTCAGTAAGTTAATCCATAATAATAAAATATTTATGAGACCTTTATGCATATGCTGCTTTATAAAAACAATAAAATTTCAGTA
This sequence comes from Begonia fuchsioides, assembly GCA_003255005.1. Taxonomy (NCBI): domain Eukaryota; kingdom Viridiplantae; phylum Streptophyta; class Magnoliopsida; order Cucurbitales; family Begoniaceae; genus Begonia; species Begonia fuchsioides. Next base: position 130,518 of record QAOC01045195.1, read on the forward strand.
TTCATTGATATGCTTTAAAACAACGCAGATTATTTCATTTTCGTGGTGTGGATCCGTCTCCCATATGACGAACATCCACAAAACTTGATTTCAGGGTTTACATAACGTTTATTATCATTTCATTTCTTTTCTTTCACTTAACAGTCCAGCTAATGTGGGTAAACCGTCTAGGGGAGAGTAGGCACCATTTGGTCCAACCTCTCGGGACAGCCAAACTCAACCCCACCCCACATGTAACTATTTACGTACATTTCATTCATTTCATTTCTTTAATTATTTGATCGTTGAAGGTACCACGGGAGAGAGTAGACACCATTTGGCCTCCCTCGAGGCAGTCTAACTCGAGCTCCTCCCTCAACGACCCGTTGCATATTATCATGAAAATCATGCATGCAAATCATTTTCGTATTTTTCTTAAAACCATGATGAATGAACAATTAAAATGCATGAACACGATAACATGCAATAATATATACAATTCAAACATTGCAGGCATTCTAAACATGCATCTTTATTCTAACACCAAAAATCAATCAATCATCAAACAAGGCACACAAACATATCCTCAAATAAATTGAGGTCGGTGTATTGTGCAATACACCCCAAAAACAATCCAGCATATTTCAAAATCATAAATCCTAATCTTTGTAATGTAGTCTCCTTAGGGCCAATCACATGCAACATTAACTTACCTTAGCTGGTTTCTTGAATCAATCCACTTGAATCCCTTTTTAATCCAATAAATAACCTAAACATATAATTCATATAGGGATCAGAAATTGCATAAAGTCTTAACTTTTATCCCAACTTTGAACAACTATAACTTCCTCTATATTGATCCATTTCTGATGATTAAGTTGTCATATTGTTCCTTAAGGAGTCTACTATAACTTCTTAGAAGACATCAAATTTAGAAAACTAACGTATGTTGACTTATATGGATAAAACAGAGGGCATTCACTGTTTGAACCCCTGTTTGGGTCGACATAAACTTTATGGGGTCGACCCATGTCACAAAACAGAGACGTCGCGCTTCTGAAATCGAGTTTTGGTCGACCCAAACTACAAGGGGTCGACCCAAACTCCCCCCAGTTTTCGTACACTAACTTGCGTGGGCGCCGGGGCCGACAATAAGGCGCGGGCGCGCGCGGGATCGGTTTGGTGTCCGTGAACTTGCCCTTCCATTTGACTTGTCTCTCGACTCGTAGAGTCATTTGAATAAGTGAGTCAAAGGAATCATGGGGATGTAATTCCACAACATCTCCAATGTCACGTTGAAGTCCCCTAATGAACCGAGCTATGAGATGCTCTTGCGGCTCATCTAACTCACATCGAATTCAGATGGTTTCGAATTCGGTGAGATATTCTTCGACCGATCTTGCCCCTTGCTTTAACCCTTGAAGTTTCAAAAATAATTCTTGCCTATAGTAATTAGGCAAAAACCGTGTACGCATGTGGGCCTTCAAAGTGTCCCACGTTGTAACTTCGGGTTGTCTATCTTTCCGAAGTTGAGCACAGTGGCAATTCCACCAAAGAACGGCTTATCTCGTGAATTCCAATGTGGCTAATTGAACTTTGAGTTTTTTCGAATAATCATAAAGGTTGAAAATTGCATCTACTTTTTCAACCCACTCAAGATATATATCTCTGTTTGCGGTACCACTAAAAGATGGGATATTTACCTTCGGGAGTCGTCGTTCATCCTCTCGGTCCACATGATGGTCTTCATAAAATCCGTCATCGGATTCGTCCGAGTCGTGCCGATTGGCTCGGCAATTTCTGGCACCCGGTCTTCGGATCGGTCGTGGTGCGGGCAGCGGCGGCACTTGTTCGTTGGTCAAGGCGTCCAACGTTTGTAATACGGCTTGCATCATTCTTTCATTCGCCGCTAATCGCTCGTTCATTTGATGAGTTTGATCCGCCACTTGATCTTGGATGCTAGGGTTGTGCTCGGGTGGCCTGGAATGCAGCGTTTGGTCGCTCGTGGTGGCGTTGTCGCTGGCGGGTCTGTGAACGGCTCCGTTTCGAGTATTCATAACGAAAGTTCGATTTTTACGTGTAAAAATCGAGACTTTGATGCAGCAAAATAGGAACGTTTTCTCTGACACCAATTGATGTGCAACGGCAGGGTGGTTTGCACGTCGTGATCGGTGGGCGTGGGCGCGAGCTAGATTGGCTCGGGCGTTTGGTGAACGGTAGATGGAATGGTCGGTAATGTGGGGTTTTGCGGAAGCTAGAAGGTGAAAGTAGTGAGATGGCACGGTGGATATGATCGGATGATCGGGAAGGTTGATGATGGCTCGGGAATGGTGCGGATTATGGATGAATCGGATGATGAAGATGAAGTTGGACGATTTGGACGCTTGAGCAATCAAAGGATCCAAATCGGTAGACCTTGGAGAAGACTCGGATATGACGCACCGAGGCTACGACAAGGGTTGACGGAAGCTTGGCCAGATATGACTCACCAGAGAAGTAACGTCGATTGAGGGAATTATCAAAAAGGCTCAAAGCTCTTGTATTGATAAAATCCACTAAGTAACAAGTAGGTCTAATGTTCTTTAAATAGACAAAAACGAAAACGTAAATCTAAAGAACTAGTAATCTCAAGCCATCGGATGAATTGGACGTCTAGGATGATTTGGCACGTGAATCTCGGAGGTGCATCGTGGTTCGGGTGCGTCGCGTCATGGTTGCGCTGTCGGGCTCGCTGGCGGGTGCGGCGCGCTGTTGGGTGCGCTCGGGTGCGCTTGGCCGAGATATGTATCTCCGAGAATCATGGGATTTTGTGCGTGCGAATCCCTTCAAATCCTCTTGGTTGTTATTTTCCAGCTAAGGCATCTTATCCATGAAGATTTGACACGGGCAAAGTTGAAGGATGCCTTGGGCTTCTTTGAGCGTTGCACGGGCCTCGGCCTCGGCTGGGTCTTGGGCTGTAAATCCGTCCTTGTGATGTCTAGGCTTGATCCTCTTCATTCTCTAAGTCTCTAAGTGCTGAAGGGAAATGTGGCGCTCGGCCACTTATTGAAGATGGCCGAGACCCATAGGGTCTCGGCGTGGGCCGCGTGCCCGACAGCGCACCGCACCCGCCAGCGCGCCCGACAGCGCACCCATGACGCGACGCACCCGAACCACGACGAACCTCTGGGATTCACGTGTCAAATCATCCTAGACGTCCAATTCATCCGATGGCTTGAGATTACTAGTTCTCTAGATTTACGTTTTCGTTTTTATCTATTTAAAGCACACTAGACTTTCTTGTTTACTTGGTGAATTTTATCAATACAAGAGCTTTACGCCTTTTTGATAATTCCCTCAACCCGATGTTACTTCTCTGGTGAGTCATATCCGGCCAAGCTTCCGTCAACCCTTGCCAAGCCTCGGTTCATCATATCTGAGTCTTCTCCAAGGTCTACCGATATGGGATCCTTTGTTTGCTCAAGCATCCTAAATCGTCCGACTTCATCTTCACCATCTGATTCCTCCATAATCCGCACCATCCCCGAGCCATCATCAACCTTCCCGATAATCCGATCATATCTACCATGCCATCTCATTATTTTCACCTTCTAGCTTCCGCAAAACCCCACATTACCGACCATTCCAATCACCATTCACCAAACGCCCGAGCCAATCTAGCTCGCGCGCACGCCCACCGTTCCCGACGTGCAAAACACCCCGCCGTTGCACATCACGCTCTTGGGCTAAGATTTTCGAGGAATTAAAATTTAAGGAGTGGACTAACTTTGGCCAAATTTTCAGACTGAAAACACGTGTAAAACTTAAAATGGCATGGGACTAGTTTCTAATGCACAACCCGACAAAACAGGACTTGGCAGTACAATAGGCAGTGAAAGACTTCTGCACAACTTTCAATAAGGAGAGTCTGGGAATGAGAAAATTGGCAGAAATCAATTTCAATGAAAGAGGGAGAGAATGCAAGTGGTTAGACAAAAAAAACACGAGTAGATTACAAGATATGAGAGTTTAAAAATCAGTCGACAGAATGGACGGATTTCAGGTACTCGGGTGAAAGAAAGTGGAAAGATGAAGGCACAACTCCTAAATGGGGGGAAACAGGGGACACAATGAAAGACCAAATATTTTAAGACACGAATGAAGAACTCACAGTCCAAATTTTAGGAAATTAGCACACGGGAAACAGAAGTTTATAAAGATGATACTTTTGTGACACAAACTGGAATTAGGTTAAAATAGAACCGGCAGCAACCAACAAGAACAATAATAATCCCCAAACAAACAAATGGAAGGTTGGCTATGTGATTTCCAAGCTTACCTTGACCCAAAACAAGTGTGGAGGAAGATTGGAATAAAGGCTAAGTGACTCTAGCAAGACACCAACACCAAAGACAAAGAAAGATTATGGATATTACTCACCAAAATCAAATCTTGCCGTGAGAAAAGGGAAGGATTGAGAGAGCTCCAAGCTTCTGCAATTTACCAAATTCTTTTCTACTCCATTAGACGTGGGAGGAGGGATTCATACCCCTTAGAACTTACACAAAAGACAAAAGCAATTAAAAACCTAAATTTAGGACTAATGAGTGGCTAAGTAGGAGGTAGGTGGGAAAAAGGGGCCCACCTTTAACTTGTCTCCCAACCCAAACACTCCCTAGACCTAAATTGGTCCAATCCGAACCAATTTCCAACAAATTGATCCAAACCAAACCAACCTCTATACATCATTTCAAGCTACTAGAATAATTACAATTTACAAGTACTCTAAACAAACAAGAAATCTCCAAGTGACGAACTAGCAAACCTCCATTGTTGGACCAACCTCTCCTTTGATTTATTGGGCTCCAATCCGTGCTCAAAGTGAAGAGGATTTTTGGCAAGGTTCGGTCCATCACTTGTCCATTGTTGGACCACACTTGAACAACGTCCTTCTTGGACCACACTTGAACAGTGTCCTCTCCCATGGTGGACAAAGTGAAGTCGGCTTTCCCTTCTTTTGGAGTTGGACATGACCGAGGCTTGGATAGGTTGTCTCGGGAAGAAAGGCTTTGGGCATCGGTTGTCAACTTCTCCTCTTCAAATTCTCAATGCAAACAATGTTTGGGAAGCTCTTTGTCAAGGGGTGAGGGATCATCTAAGAGGTCCATTAAAGGAAATGTCACACCTGGAAAATCATCAAACAAGTTAGTAAATTGTCTTGCACGGCCTCGGGTTATCATGCCCTCCGGGTGGTGATGGCTCTCGGGCATGTCATCCCCTCCGGGTGGTTGAGGAATTGTCCTCAAATCCAGGGGTTGCTCCCCTTCACCCCCTTCAATCTCCCCCAAATAAGATGAAAGGTCTTGGACATTGAAAGAGGCGGATACTCCATAGTCTCCCGGAAGCTTGAACTTGTATGCATTTTTATTAATCTTCTCGGTGACTTCAGGTCCATCGGCTCTAGGAAGGAGCTTGGATTTTCTTTGGTTAGGAAACCTCTCCTTTCTTAGGTGCAGCCACATAAGATCTCCAACCTTGAACTCTACATCTTTACGGCCACGGTTGGCAAACTTAGCATAAGCTTCATTCTTCTTGGCTATGGCCCTTTGCACCTTTGTATGCATGGCTTGGATTTGTTTAGCCTTTTGTACTCCATCGGGATTGATTAATTCATGACTCGGCAAGGGGATCAAATCCAAGGGCGTTGAGGGGTTGAAACCGTAAACAACCTCAAAAGGAGAAGCTTGAGTTGCACTATGCACACTTCGGTTGTATGCAAACTCCACATGAGGTAATTGTGCATCCCAATCCGAGAGCCTCTTTCCCACAATACTCCTTAGCAAGGCCCCCAATGTTCGATTCACAACCTCTGTTTGGCCATCTGTTTGGGGATGAAAAGAGGTGCTAAACATCAACTTAGTTCCAAGTTTCCTCCACAATGTCTTCCAAAAAGAGCTTGGGAATTTTGTATCCCGGTCCGAGACAATTGTAGTGGGAATACCATGTAGTCGGACAATTTCCTTGAAGAACAAATCGGCCACTTGGTTGGCATCATCGGTCTTGCGGCAAGCAACAAAATGTGCCATCTTGGAGAAACGATCAACAACTACCATAATCGCCTCTTTGCCTCTAGGGGTCCGAGGAAGTCCCAAAACAAAATCCAGACTCAATCCACCCAAGGTTGAGAAGGCACCGGCAATGGCATATACAATCCTTGGGGTAACACTCAGCTTTTAGCCTTCTTACACACAATGCACCTCTCAATCCACTTGTGTACATCTTTAATCATGTGGGGCGAAAAGAAATGATCCTTAACTATCTCTAAGGTTTTCTTTTCCCCGAAAGTGACCGGCTAAGCCTCCACCATGAGCTTCTTTCACTAAGGATTCCCGAAGACTACATTTAGGAATACAAAGTTGTCCCCCTTTGAATAGATATCCATCCGCCAAATGATAGGCACTACTTTCTTTGTTCAAACACTTTTCATACCATTATTGGAAGTCGGGGTCTTCTTAGTAGGAAGTCTTGATCCACTCAAACCCCAAGATTCGGGAATTGAGTTCGGTGAGCAATACAATCCTTCTTGAGAGGGCATCGGCCACCATATTTACTTCTCCTTTCTTGTACTTGATAATATAAGTAAACCTCTCAAGAAATTCTACCCACTTTGCATGCCTCTTTCTGAGTTTCCCTTGGCTTCTAATATGCGTCAAAGCTTGGTGGTCGGTATGTATAATAAACTCTTTAGGGAGGAGGTAGTGCTGCCACACTTCAATTGTTCTCATCAAAGCATACATGTCCTTGTCATAAGTGGAGTAATTCAAGGCTGCCCCTTTTAGCTTTTCACTAAAATAAGCCACGGGTCTTCCCTCTTGCATTAGAACAGCTCCTATGCCTAGTCCCGAGGCATCCCAATCAATCTCAAACACCTTATTGAAATCCGGGAGCATGAGGAGGGTAGCATTGCAAAGAGCCTCCTTCATCCGATTGAAAGTTTGTTGGCAAGCCGGGGTCCATTCAAACTCTTTCCCCTTTTTAGTGCAATCCGTGAGAGGGGCCACAATGGTACTAAACCCCTTTATAAACTTCCTATAAAATGAAGCCAATCCATGGAAACTTCTAATATCCGAAACACATTTTGGAATTGGCCATTCCCTTATTGCTTCTATTTTGCTTTGGTCTACCTCCATTCCCTCCTTAGAAAGTATGAATCCGAGGAAGTGCACCTTCTCTTGGACAAAGGAGCACTTCTTCAAATTGCCAAACAATTGTGCTCTTCTAAGTGTTTCAAATAGTGATCGAAGGTGTACCAAGTGTTCCAAATAACTTCCACTATAAACCAATATATCATCAAAGTAAACTATCACAAATTTACCCAAATATTCTTTCAGCACATGATTCATCAAACGCATAAAGGTACTAGGGGCATTAGATAGCCCAAATGGCATAACTAACCATTCATATAGGCCATACTTGGTTTTGAAGGCCGTCTTCCATTCATCTCCTTCATGCATCCGTATTTGGTGATAGCCACTTTTTAGATCGATCTTTGAGAAGAATGCAGCCCCACTAAGTTCATCCAAAAGGTCCTCCAGTCGTGGTATAGGAAACCTATATTTGATAGTTATGTGGTTGATAGCACGGCTGTCAATACACATCCGAGAGGAGCCATCCTTCTTTGGTACTAAGAGAGTAGGCACCGCACAAGGACTAAGTGACTCTCGGATGTATCCTTTCTCCAAGAGCTCCTGTACTTGATCATCAAGCTCTTTAGCTTCTTCGGGGTTCATTCTATATGCTGGCCGATTAGGAAGGACCACTCCCGGTTGGAGATCAATCTGGTGTTCTATCCCTCGGATTGGAGGTAGGCCGTTTGGTAGTTCATCGGGGAAGACATCTCCATACTCCTCAAGGAGAGCTAAAACTTCCTCTGGAGCTCCTCCTATTTCTTCCATCCTCTCCCGGAACAAGATCAACACAATTAGTCCCACTTGAAGTAACTCCCGAGTGAGCTCCTTCTTGTTGATGAGCAAAACTTTCTTGGAGGAGTTCTCTCTTCTCATCTTCTCATCTTTAGCTATGTCCTCGGGTGCTAGGGGTGCAAGTTTGATGTGCCGGTTCTCCCACTTGAATGAATACTCATTTGACAATCCATTGTGCAAAGCACACCTATCAAATTGCCACGGCCTCCTGAGTAGAATGTGGCTTGCATCCATTGGTAGGACATCAAAAATTACAGCATCCTTGTAACTCCCAATTGAGAACTCAATTCTTGTGCGTTTGGTCACTTTAAGATCTCATTCATCATTTAGCCATCGGAGTCTATAAGGATGTGGATGCTCCTCGGTTAGAAGTCCTAGCTTCTCAACAAGCTCGGTGGATGCTACATTGGTGCAACTCCCTCCATCTATGATTAGGGAGCACACTTTATCCTTGATCAAACATCGGCTATGGAAGATGTTCTCTCTTTGGCTAGGTTCGGGTCGGCCATTTGTTGTGAGGGTTCTTCGGATCACCATGAGGAGGGGGCCTTCTTGTGCTCGGCACACCTCCTCAATAGGTTCGGCCATTGGTTCATTCACGCCCTCCATTGGTTCATCTTCACTAACAACCTCACCACTACTTTCAAGGAGCACCATGACTCTCTTATTAGGACATTGTGCAGCAATATGCCCTAATCCAAGACACTTGAAACACTTTATATCTCTTGACCGTGGCTTGTTAGTATCTTCAAATGTTTAGGGGGAACATTTTTCTTTTGAGCCCACGGTTTTGGTTGGAAGGTCTTGTCCTCTTGTCTTGGAGGTGGCTTGTAAGGTGTGTTGTAGGCCGGGGTTGGTTTCACCACAATTTTCTTGCCCTTCTTCTTGTGTTGCCTTTCCACCCGCAAGGCTAATTGTATGGCGGCATCCAATGAATCCACTATTTGTAATTCTACCACATCTTCAATATCTTTGTGCAATCCCCTTAGGAATCGTGCTAGAATCTGTTCTTCCGGCTCCTCAAGATCACATCGGATCCGCAAGGTCTCAAACTCCATCAAATAGTCTTCGACCGAGAGGCTTCCTTGCTTCAAATTTTGGAGTTGAAAAAACAATTCTTGTCTATAGTGGCTAGGGACAAATCTCCTTTTCATGTGCATTTTTCATGGCTCTCCAAGTATTTATTTCTTCCTCACGGTCACGCCTCCTTTGGGCTCTCAAGTTATCCCACTATAAACTTGCATAGCCGTGGAGCTCCAAAGCCACTAGTTGCAACTTAGATTTCTCTGAATAGTTATAGCAATCAAAAACTTTATCCACCTTATCCACCCAAGTCAAATATGTATCTCCATCACAAGAGCCATTAAAAGGAGGAACACTTAGCTTCACATGCCTCAAATCATCCTCACGAGGTGGCGTATCCCGTGGTTCAAACTCATCCTCTGAATCTTCTACTTCATATAATCGGGTCCGAGCACCTCCGGTTCTTCTTCCGGGAGTAACCGGGGGAGGTGGTCTTGAAGGATTTGGTGTCTCCCACCTTTGTAACAAGGCGTCCAACCTTTGGTTAATGCCATCAATTTGGTTCTGTAAATTGGACTCACGTTCTTGGGAGGACATTGGAGGTGGAGGTGGTTCACTTGTTGACGGGAGGTCTCGGCTAGGCTGCAAAACTGCTCCACTTCTAGTGGTCATGCCACCACTTTTATCTGCCATAAAAAAAAGGAATTGGATGGATTAAGAGCAAGGAAGAAGGGAAAGAAGAGCTGTGCTCTGATACCAAATGACACGCTCGGGGTTAGGAGGTGTCGGGAGAAAAGGGGAAAAATGGGAAGACAAGACAATCTGCCGAGAAAAAGGAGGACTCGCAGAAACAGGGGAGTAAACACACTAGAGCTCCAAATGCATACGGGACCTTGGGCTAAGATTTTGGAGGAATTAAACTTTAAGGAGTGGACTAACTGTGGCCAAATTTTCAGACTGAAAACACGTGTAAAACTTAAAATGGCACGGGACTAGTTTCTAATGCACAAACTGACAAAATAGGACTTGGCAGTACAATAGGCAGTGAAAGACTTCTGCACAACTTTCAATACGGAGAGTCTGGGAATGAGAAAATTGGCAGAAATCAATTTAAATGAAAGAGGGAGAGAATACAAGTGGTTAGACAAAAAAAGCACGAGTAGATTACAAGATATGAGAGTTTAAAAATCAGTCGACAGAATGGAAGATTTCAGGTACTCGGGTGAAAGAAAGTGGAAAGATGAAGGCACAACTCCTAAATGGGGGGAAACAGGGGACACAATGAAAGACCAAATATTTTAAGACACGAATGAAGAACTCACAGTCCAAATTTTAGGAAATTAGCACACGGGAAACAGAAGTTTATAAAGATGATACTTTTGTGACACAAACTGGAATTAGGTTAAAATAGAACCGGCAGCAACCAACAAGAACAATAATAATCCCCAAACAAACAAATGGAAGGTTGGCTATGTGATTTCCAAGCTTACCTTGACCCAAAACAAGTGTGGAGGAAGATTGGAATAAAGGCTAAGTGACTCTAGCAAGACACCAACACCAAAGACAAAGAAAGATTATGGATATTACTCACCAAAATCAAATCTTGCCGTGAGAAAAGGGAAGGATTGAGAGAGCTCCAAGCTTCTGCAATTTACCAAATTCTTTTCTACTCCATTAGACGTGGGAGGAGGGATTCATACCCCTTAGAACTTACACAAAAGACAAAAGCAATTAAAAACCTAAATTTAGGACTAATGAGTGGCTAAGTAGGAGGTAGGTGGGAAAAAGGGGCCCACCTTTAACTTGTCTCCCAACCCAAACACTCCCTAGACCTAAACCACGTCTAAAAGACTTTACAGAATCAAACTTCATGGGAAATAATATTTCCCTTAAGCTCCAACATGATGGAGCATAAATTGGTCCAATCCGAACCAATTTCCAGCAAATTGATCCAAACCAAACCAACCTCTATACATCATTTCAAGCTACTAGAATAATTACAATTTACAAGTACTCTAAACAAACAAGAAATCTCTAAGTGACGAACTAGCAAACCTCCATTGTTGGACCAACCTCTCCTTTGATTTATTGGGCTCCAATCCGTGCTCAAAGTGAAGAAGATTTTTGGCAAGGTTCGGTCCATCACTTGTCCATTGACAAATGGATATGATCACTTACATCCTTCTTGGACCACACTTGAACAGCGTCCTCTCCCATGGTGGACAAAGTGAAGTCGGCTTTCCATTCTTTTGGAGTTGGACATGGCCGAGGCTCGGATAGGTTGTCTCGGCAAGAAAGGCTTTAGACATCGGTTGTCAACTTCTCCTCTTCAAATTCCCAATGCAAACAATGTTTGGGAAGCTCTTTGTCAAGGGGTGAGGGATCATCTAAGAGGTCCATTAAAGGAAATGTCACACCTGCAAAATCAGCAAACAAGCTAGTAAATTTTCTTGCACGGCCTCTGGTTATCATGCCCTCCGGGTGGTGGTGGCTCTCGGGCATGTTAAGAGCTATGGGATTGCCAGGCTTACCTTGATCCAAACAAGAGTGGAAGAAGGCTGGAATATGGTTTAGTGGCCCTAGCAATACACCAACACCCTTAACAAAATAGAACTATGGATATTACTCACCAAAGCTCCAAATTGCCGAGAGAAAAAGGGGGAGATTTTGAGAGCTTCAAGCTTCTTCAAATTTGTCTAATTCTTTTCTGCATTACAATACGTGAAGGTAGAGTTTCATACCCTCCCAACCTTCAACAAAAGACAAAATTAGACTCTAGCCTAAAATAGGGACTAAATGCGTGGTAATAGTAGGAGTTTGGTGGACAAAGGGCCCACCATCAACTTGCCTCCCACTCCACCAGCTCTCGACTCTATCCCACGTCCAAGTTGCCAACAAAAATTGGTTACAACTTTAAACTACATCAAAGATATATATTTATATATATATTTATATATATACATGACCATATGATGACCAAACAGCCCTCCCCTTGCTATGATATCCCCTTGTTAGAATGAAGAAACCCAAGGAGAGCAATCCACTAGGCCTCGACTTGGTGCACCCTCGGGTGGGATGCCTCGGACGGAGGTGCTCTTGGTACTTCGGTGGTTGTCTCCCTCATTCCATGCTCCCATTGTAGGCAATGCTTGGGGAGCTCTTTGTCAATAGAAGTGGGAGCATCCAAGAGACCTCTTGGAGGTAATAATGTCCTTGCAAAATCAACAAACACATTAGAAAGACGCCTTGCACTGTTGCGGGTCACCATGCCTTCCGGTTGGTGGGAGTCCTCAGGCACATCATCCCCTCCGGGTGATTGAGGATTTGTCCCTAAATCCAGGGGCTGCCCCTCCTCATCTTCTTCAATCTCTCCCAAATAAGGGGAAAGGTCTTGGACATTGAAAGAGGCAGATACTCCATATTCTCCCGGGAGCTTTAACTTGTATGAATTTTTGTTGATCTTCTCGATGACTTCAAATGGTTCGTCGGCTCTAGGAAGAAGCTTAGATTTTCTTTGGCTCGGAAACCTCTCTTTCCTTAGATGCAACAACACAAGGTCTCCCACTTTGAACTCCACATCCTTACGGCCACGATTAGCAAATTTGGCATAGGCTTCATTCTTCCTTGTTATGGCTCGTTGCACCTTTGCATGCATGGCTTGAACTTGTTTAGCCTTTTGTACTCCATCGGGATTAGCTAGTTCATGGCTCGGCAAGGGAATCAAATCCAAGGGAGTTGAGGGATTGAACCCGTAGACAACCTCAAAAGGAGAAGCTTGAGTAGCACAATGCANTCGATATTCCGATGGCTTGGCTGGACCAATTATCTTGCTGCCAAGTAATCAAATGGTATGGCAATTCTTCGTCCTTCTGGGTAGCTTCTTTATCTTCTACATTCTCCAAATAGTTACCTACAAAACGAGCAAACAAGTTAGTCAATTTGCGAGTCTGGCTCCTTGTGATGATTCGTCCAGGGTCCTCTTCAATTTGTGCCAATAGTGGCACATCAAACTTTGTATCCCGGTCTGAGACAATTGTGGTTGGAACTCCATGTAACCGAACAACTTCCTTGAAGAACAAGTCGGCTACTTGGTTGGCATCATCGGTCTTGTGACAAGCAATGAAATGAGCCATCTTGGAGAAGCGATCAACGACCACCATTATTGCTTCTTTACCTCTAGGGGTCCGAGGAAGCCCCAATACAAAGTTCACGCTAACATCCACCCGAGGTTGAGAGGGAACCGGCAATGGCATGTATAACCCTTGGGGAAGCACTCGGCTTTTACCCTTCTTGCAAATGATACATCTTTTTATCCACTTGTGCACATCCTTGATCATGTGGGGCCAAAAGAAATGCTCCTTAACTATCTTCAAGGTCTTCTTTTCCACAAAATGACCTGCTAGGCCACCACCGTGAGCTTCATTCACCAAGGATTTTCGAAGGCTACATTGGGGAATACAAAGTTGTCCCCTTTTGTAAAGATATTCATCCGCTAGGTGATAGCCACAACTTTCTTTGTTCACACTCTTTTCATACCATTTCTTGAAGTCGGGGTCTTCTTTGTAGGAAGTCTTTATCCATTCAAACCCCAAGATCCGGGAATTGAGTTCGGTGAGTAGAACAATTTTTCTTGAGAGAGCATCGGCCACCACATTTACTTATTCTTTCTTGTACTTGACAATATATGGAAACCTCTGAAGAAACTCCACCCACTTTGCATGTCTCTTGCTGAGTTTTCCTTGGCTTTTAATATGCTTCAAAGCTTGTTGGTCGGTGTGTATAATAAACTCTTTAGGAATGAGATAATGCTGCCACACTTCAATTGTTCGCACCAAAGCATACATTACTTTGTCATAAGTAGAGTAATTCAAGGCTGCCCCTTTTAGCTTTTCACTAAAGTAAGCTACGGGTCTTGCTTCTTGCATTAACACAGCCCCTATTCCTAATCCCGAAGCATCACAATCAATTTCAAACACCTTATTGAAGTTCGGGAGCACAAGGAGAGGAGCATTGCATATGGCTTCCTTGATCCAATTGAAACTTTGTTGACATTCCGGGGTCCATTCAAAGTCTTTCCCCTTCTTGGTGCAATCCGTGAGAGGGGCCACAATGGTGCTAAACCCCTTTATAAACTTTCTATAGAAGGAAGCCAAACCATGAAAGCTCCTAATGTCCGAGACACCTTTTGGGATTGGCCATTCTCGAATAGCCTCAATCTTGCTTTGGTCTACTTCCATTCCTTCCTTGGAAAGTATAAACCCAACAAAGTGCACCTTTTCTTGGACAAAAGAACACTTCTTCAAATTACCAAACAACCGTGCACTTCTAAGTGTTTCAAACAAGGACCGAAGGTGTGCCAAATGCTCCAAATAATTTTCACTATAAACCAATATGTCATCAAAGTAAACTATCACAAATTTTCCCAAGTAATCTTTCAACACATGATTCATTAATCGCATAAAAGTACTTGGTGTGCTACGAGAACCAGGATCACACACACTTGATCGGACTTGTCGCTTTTCACGTAACCGGGGAAGTCGCGTGTACGGCGATCGGGAAATTGGCTCGGGCCAATTTAGGATGGGGTTTGCGGAAGCGTAATATGGTAAGAATGAGGGTGTTTGGTGGTGAAAAATATGGGATGGCTCGGTAGAATGTGTGAATGACTCGTTGGTGATTGTACGGACCGGGATCGGTTTGTGGAGGAGTTTAAGGCTCGGGGGTGAAGATGGGGTAAGGTAATGGATGTAGGCAATTCAATACTTGAGCGATCAAAGTATTGAACTCGGTAGACCTTGAATGTCTTCTCAGATATGACGCACCGATGAATGCTCGAGGGTTGATATGACTAGGCCAGATATGACTCACCGGAGGGGAAATATCGGAGGGAGCTTCGATCCTTTCGGAAAGAAGGTGCAATGCACAATTTTTACTAAAATTCTCTCTATTGAAAACGAAAATTGATTACAATACTTAAAGACATAAAATTGAACAAACTATCTAAGAAGAAGGAAGCTTTCGGCCTTTGGATTGATCAAACGCTTCATGTTGACTTTGGAGAAGTCCATGTCCGTGATTCTTGGTCGGAGGATCCGATTCATGCAGGTTCCTCGCGGGTTGGTTCGAAAGTCGACCGAGGTTGTCTTGTGTAGAGCCGGCAAACGAGCGAGCTGGCTCGCCAGCTCGCTTGGCCGGCTCGTCTTTCTGTCGAGCCGAGCCAGGCTCGGACTGGAACAGTACCGAGCCTGGCTCGCTCGAGCCTCTCTGTCGAGCTCGAGCCGAGCTCGCCGAATGAGGCTCGCGAGCCCGACGAGGCTCCACGTCGCGAGCCAGACGAAGCTCGACGTCGCGAGCCAGACGAGGCTCGACGTCGCGAGCCCGACGAGGCTCGACGTCGCGAGCCCGACGATGCTCGCCGTCCGTCGTCCTCGCCTCGCCTCGCCTCGTCGTCAATCGTCGTCGCCAAATCTGGTCGTCGTCCTAGCCTCGTCGCCAAATCTGGTCTCGTCGTCGCTGGCGCTCTGTCGTCGTCGAGGGAGGGAGAGGAAGAGAGAAAGAGGGAGGGAGAGAGTGAGAGGCGTGGGAGGGAGAGGAAGAGAGAGAGAGGGAGGGAGGGATAGGAAGAGAGAGAGAGGGAGACTGGCAGAGCCCCCCTCTGACTGAGAGGGTTGCCAGTCGGGCCCCCCTGCCCCTTCATCTCTCTCTCTCTCTCTCTCTCTCTCTCTCTCTCCAGCCAACGTGGGCTGCTTGCAACGGTCGGATGACCGTTTGTTAATAGGTTGGGGAGAAAAAAATGAGTATATTTGATTTTTTGGGTATAAATAGGGTTGATTTGGGTGTTGAAAATTACCAAAAATTTTCTTGAATTCTCTCAAGCTCTCAATTCCAATTCTCGGAACTACTTTCGCGTGTGTTGACGATTTATTCAAGCATTAAGAAATTACTCATCGAGGTATGTTTTATCGGTAATATATCGTTAATTAATCGTCAAACTTATTATTAACGTCGAACTAATATTTTTCTAATATTTTTTCAGGACTCGTATTTGTGGAATTAAAGATTTTTTGCCACGTACAAGTCAATATCGACCCGAGTAATTGGTGAACGGTATCAATTTATTTAGTATTTTTTATTAAGATGGATCCAAGAAACGTAGAATATGTTACAAATTCCGACGATGATATTCAAGAAATTGGCACAAATAATCCGGCATTTTCAATTGGACAAACATCTGCACAAGCATCCACGTCATCACTTCCCCGTCCCAAAAAAAATAAAACGTCCGATGTTTGGAAGCATTTTAACATTGTCGAAATGAATGTCGGGGGAAAAGTAGAAAATCGGGCACAATGTAAATATTGTGCCAAAAATTATGCTTACGAATCGACGACTAGTACGATTCGTAGACATTATCAACATTTTCACGCACATGAGCA
Organism: Begonia fuchsioides; assembly: GCA_003255005.1. Taxonomy (NCBI): domain Eukaryota; kingdom Viridiplantae; phylum Streptophyta; class Magnoliopsida; order Cucurbitales; family Begoniaceae; genus Begonia; species Begonia fuchsioides. The sequence goes on from QAOC01045195.1 coordinate 146,917, forward strand.
AACACCCGATAAAAGACAATTACAATTATCGGCTAGCGGTAACACTACTTTTTTATATTCACATGAACGATTGCGAGAAGGTGCTGCAAGATTTGTGGCTCAACACGAGGTCCCGCTATCGATGTTTGATAGCGAGGTACACGAAAAATTTATTAGGGAATATATTAACCCTAATTTTCGACGAATTCCTCGTAATACACTTAGAGGTGACATAATTAAATTGTATACGAAAATGAAAAATGAATTATTTTGTCTTTTTGCACAAGCACAACATATGTCAATTTGTATTACTTCCGATTTATGGAGTGCACCTAATGCACTCGGTTATATAGTTGTAACTTCGCATTTTATTGATAATAATTGGCAACTTCATAAACGAATTTTAGGATTTCGTAGTTGCGAATATCCACATAGTGGTATTACAATTTATCGATATATTTTAGCTATTTTACAAGAATATAATGTTAGAGATAGAATTTTTAGTATTACTTTAGATAATGCGTCCGCTAACGACGTATGCATTTCTCAATTTAAACGATTATTTCAAGTTGATAATTCTCAATCTTCTCTTTTACATATGCGATGTGTTTGTCATATTTTGAATTTAATAGTTAGAGATGGTATGAGTTTTATTTCTCCACATATTGATAGTATTAGAAGTGCAATTTCTTTTATTACAACGTCTAACTCCCGACAACAAGAGTACAAAGAATTTTGTAAAGCGGTTAATCTCCGACCGAAAAAATTAAAAACCGATGTATCGACTAGGTGGAATTCGACTTATTTAATGTTGGAACATGCAAAACCGTATTGGAATGTTATTTGCGATTATATTAGTCAAAAATCACAAACTATTATTTTAGATAGATGTAGTTGCGATATGGCTAATTTGTTTCTTGATTTTTTGAAACCGTTTTTTGAAGCGACAAAAGAATGTTCGGGAATTTATTATCCGACCACACATCTTGTGCTTCCTTGGTTTGTAAAATTAACCGGTGTTTTTTCGAGATATAAACAAATTAATGAATTTTTGGAAATAGTCAATAAAATGGAAACAAAATTTAAAAAATATTGGCTTGAAATTCCGTTTATTTTTTCGTTTGCTTTAATTATGCATCCGAGGTATAAAATAAAAGGTTGTAAATTAATGCTTGATAAAATTGCGCATAACTTAGGTTTTATTTCGGTTGCTACTCATCAATCATTAAAAACCGAACTTGCTACTTTATTTGCATCTTACCAAATAAAATATTGTGATACTCGATCATCATCTCAAGTCGGTAGTACTTATAGCGGTGGATCCGGGTTTGGAGGCCCACTAAATGACGATTTGGAATCGATAAACGAGGAAGTTGATGGCGACGTCTATCGGTTTGGCTCCGATCAAACGGAACTAGATACATATTTAGAGACGCGTTTCGAAATTCCTCGTGATACGACCTTCGATATCTTGAGTTGGTGGAAAAATAACTCGGGATTGTATCCGATACTTTCAAAATTGGCCCGTGATTTACTAACTCCTCCTGTTTCAACTGTAGCTTCCGAGTCGGCTTTTAGTGCGGGTGGACGCGTTTACGACGATCGACGAGGGAGTCTTGCACCGGATCTCGTGGAAGCACTCATATGCATGAAGGATTGGAGCGATGCCGTTACGAGAGAGCAACAACGAGATGATGAACTCGAGGAAGAATTCAAAAATTTAGAATTTGACGACTAATTTTTTGTATTACAATATAATTATTTTATTACAATGTTATGTAATTTTTCAATAAATGCTATGTAATTTTTTAAATGTTATAATGATTATTTTTCAAATTTCTCATTACGCTCGAATTGTTCGGTTCGTTTAAGCTCGGCTCGTTTTTGGCTCGATTAGGCTCGGGAGTTGGGCTCGCTCGGCTCGAGGCTCGGCTCGATTAGGCTCGGGAGTTGGGCTCGCTCGACTCGAATAGCTCGAGGCTCGATAGCTCGCTCGAGCCAAAAATTTTTGAAAAAAAGCTCGACAGGCTCGGCTCGATTAGGCTCGACAGGCTCGATAGGCTCAGCTCGTTTGGCTCGCCAGGCTCGACCAGCCGGCCTTCCTGGGCTCGAGCCGGCTCGATTGGCAGCTCTAGTCTTGTGGTTGATCTGTTGACCGAGAGGGTGCGTCGGATGGGCGGAGCTCCGAAAGAATGAAGGATTGGCTCAAGCCAATCTGGATCCGGGGCTTCTAAATTCTCCTCGATGGTCAACATATGGTAGTGCACGGTCTGATTCTTTGATGGCTCGAAGATGACTCAAGTATGTGCGCAGGCACGTCTAAATGGACCGAGCCGGCGGTTGGTGATGGGCAATCTTTGAGGGATCCGTGAGTTTGTTGAGAAAAGCTGTTGCTTGAAGATCTTCTGATGATTCAACAGCTGGTTCATGGATTTGGTGCATGAGAATCCCTTGATGTTCGCTGGTGGTTCGGTGATCGGCCATGCTCGTGCATCCGATGGAGGATCTTCGGTCATCAAGAAGATCTGCTCGTGCGTATCTGATCCTCTTCCTTTCCTTGACCAAATAAGTGAATATCTTGACAAATAAAGTCAAGTTGTCGAGAGAGTTTGGTCAGGGTCTTCGGGTTGGCCGATAGTCGGCCGAGCCTTGTGAGAGACTCGGCCATGTTGGGCTTCCAATGGTGCATTCAGCGTCCTTTGTTTTTAGACTTCTTGCTTTCTTCCCTAAGTCTTCTAAATGCTGAAAATAAACTAAGGTGGCCGGGCTCGGCGTTGGGTGGGCCGAGGAGTCGGGCTCCGTGGGAGAGTGCGCGATCCAAGGGGATCGGACCGTGCGTTTCCTCACGCTGGCCAATTATTCTGCTGGGCCGAAGCCCTAGTGGACTTCGGATAGGCCGACGACCGAAGCTTGGGTGGTCGTCGGGTCAGGGTCGTGGAGCGCCCGTCGGGTGCGGGGCGTGTCTCGGTCCGGACATGGTCCGGTGTGCGCGTCGGTGCCAGGAATGGCCGAGCACCAAGTGATGGAGTGCTTGGGCCGTTCCCGATCATGCTCGGAAGGTGTTTCTGAGGCTAAGAGACCTGCAAAACGAGCAACTAAGTTAGTAAAATCAGGTAGGCTCGTTGGGTTGGTCGGGGCTAGATCCGNCGCGTCGGTACCAGGAATGGCTGAGCACCAAGTGATGGAGTGCTTGGGCCGTTCCCGATCATGCTCGGAAGGTGTTTCTGAGGCTAAGAGACCTGCAAAACGAGCAACTAAGTTAGTAAAATCAGGTAGGCTCGTTGGGTTGGTCGGGGCTAGATCCGTGATGTGCTCGGGTTGCACATCAGTACTCAGGGCATTAGATAGCCCAAATAGCATGACTAACCATTCATATAAGCCATACTTGGTTTTGAAAGCCATTTTCACTCATCCCCTTCATGCATCCGTATTTGATGATAGCCACTTTTTAGATCAATCTTTGAAAAGAAAGCTGCCCCACTAAGTTTATCCAAAAGGTCCTCAAGCCGTGTATTGGAAACCGGTACTTGATAGTAATGTGGTTCATTGCTCGGCTGTCAACACAAATTTGGGATGAACCATCCTTCTTTTGTACCAAAAGAGTCGGCACCGCACAAGGGCTGAGTGACTCCCGGATATAGCCCTTCTCCAAGAGCTCTTGCACTTGCTGGTTAAGCTCCTTGTGGCTTCTTCAGGATTTATCTTATATGCTGGCCGGTTTGGAAGCACTACCCCGAGTTGGAGGTCAATCTGATGCTCAATCCCCTGGATAGGAGGTAAGCCAATCGGTAGCTCCTCGGGGAACACATCTCCATATTCCTCAATGAGTGCTAAAACTTCCTCTGGAGCTCCTCCTATTTCTTCCATTCTTTCTCGGAATAGGATCAATACAACCGGTTATTCTTGGAGCACCACCCGAGATAGCTCCCTTTTGGTAATGAACAAAACTTTGTTGGAAGATTTCTCCCTTCTCAACCTCTCATCCCTAGCAATGTCTTCGGGTGCTAGTGGTGCAAGCTTGATGTTCCGGTTTTCCCACTTGAATGAATACTCATTGGATAAACCATCATGCATGGCGTGCCGATCAAATTGCCATGGTCTCCCGAGAAGAATGTGGCTTGCATCCATAGGCAATATATCACAAAACACAGCATCCTTGTAACTTCCAATTGAGAACTCCACTCTTGTGCGCTTAGTCACCTTAAGGTCCCCTTCATCATTCAACCATCGGAGCCTATAAGGAGTGGGATGATCCTCAGTTTTAAGCCCTAATTTTTCTACAAGCTCGGTGGAGGCTACATTTGTACAACTTCCACCATCAATGATTAAGGACCAAACTTTATCTTTGATCAAGCACCAGCTGTGAAATATGTTCTCTCTTTGGATAGAATCTGGTCGGTCTTTCGTAGTGAGGGTTCTTCGAATCACCATTAGGAGGGGGCCCTCTTGTGCTCGGCATAATTCCTCCTTCGGTTCGGCCACTAAGTCCTCCTCTTCCTCCATGAGTTCATCTTCACTTACAATCTCTCCACTACTTTCAATAAGCACCATCACTCTCTTATTAGGACATTGAGCAGCAATATGTCCTAATCCAAGACATTTAAAACACTTTCTCTCTCTTGACCATGGCTTGTTAACATCTTCAATCGGTTTAGGAACAATGTCCTTTTTTTGTGTCCACGGCTTTGGTTGATAAGTCTTGTCTTCCTGCATTGGAGGTGGCTTGTAACGGGTGTTGAAAACCGGAGTTGGCCTTGGGATAATTTTCTTACCCTTTCTCTTGTTTTGTCTTTCAACTCGTAGGGCCAATTGGATGGCTGCATCCATGGAGTCCACAATTTGCAGCTCCACCACATCACCAATGTCTTTATGCAGCCCTCTTAGAAACCTTGCTAGGATTTGTTCCTCCGGTTCTTCAAGATCACAACGGATCAGTAAGGATCAAAGTCCATCAAATACTCTTCCACCGAGAGGCTTCCTTGCTTTAAATTTTGGAGTTGAAAAAACAATTCTTGTCTATAATGGCTAGGTACAAATCTTCTTTTCATAATCATTTTCATGGCCCTCCAAGTGCTAATTTCCTCCTCACGGTCACGCCTCCTTTGAGATCTCAAGTTATCCCACCATAAGCTAGCATAACCGTGAAGTTCCAAGGCCACTAGTTGTAATTTAGACTTCTCTGAATAGTTATAGCACTCAAAAACCTTATCCACTTTATCTACCCAAGTCAGAAATGAGTCTCCATCACAAGAGCCATTAAAAGGTGGAATGCTCACCTTTAAACGTCGTACGTCATCCTCACGGGGTATCCCATGGCTCAAATTCATCCTCCGAGTCTTCCACATCATATAACCGGCCTCGAGCACCTCAGGCTCTTCTTCCGGGAGTAACCGGGGGAGGCGGTTTAGGAGGATTTAGAGTCTCCATTCTTTGCAAGAGCATGTCCAATCTTCGGTTAATGCCATCTATTTGGCTCTAAAAATCGGGCTCACGTTCTTGGGATGATGCTAAGGGTGGAGGTGGTTCACTTGTTGAAGGGAGGTCTCGGCTAGGCTGCAAAACAGATCCACTCCTAGTGGTCATGCCACTACTTTTATGTGCCATTAAAAATAATTGAATTGATGGTTTAATAGTAGGGAAGAAGGAAGGAAAAGCTGTGCTCTGATACCAAATGACACGCTCCAAAATGCGGAGGAGTTGGGAAAAAGGAGAAAGCACAAACAGCCACGGCCAAAGGCCTACCCGAGAAGAAAATTCAAGAACAGGGGAGGATTTTGGCTCTGTCACAACTTCAATTGTGTACGGGCTATAAGTCCAAGACTTAGGGGATATTGAGTTCAAATATTAAACTCCAACTAGTCCAAATTTCATACCAAACACAAGTGAGTATTTTAAAATGGCACGGGTGCCTTTTCAGAAATAAAAACAGACAACACACATGTTTTGGCAGTGAAGTAGGTGGAGATTAACCTCTGCACAACTCCCAATGCCGATGACCTGAGAAGGGGAAACTTGGCAAAAACCCTCCTCCAAGAAAGGGGAAGAAATTGGCTAGGGTTAGTGGAGAAAAGCATGGGTAGTTTGCAAGTTAGCACGGGGTGAAATTTGGTCGACAAAAATGCTCAATTTCAGGGGTTCGAGAGTAAGGTAGGAGAAACAAGCATGCACATCGTTTAATTGGGAGGAACTAAGAATGAAGTGAATGGCCAAGTATTTCAAGACACGTGTGAGGAACTCACAGCCAAAAATTGAGGACTTTAGCACAAGGGAAACATAAAATGGCACGGATGAAACTTTTGGGACACAAGATGCACTCAGCGAGACTAAATTGGCAACAACCAACACACAACAACCAACAACCAAAAACACACACGTTGGAAGGAGAGCTATGGGATTTCCAGGCTTACCTTGATCCAAACAAGAGTGGAGGAAGGCTGGAATATGGTTTAGTGGCCCTAGCAAGACACCAACACCCTTAACAAAATAGAACTATGGATATTACTCACCAAAGCTCCAAATTGCTGAGAGAAAAAGGGGAGATTTTGAGAGCTTCAAGCTTCTTCGAATTTGTCTAATTCTTTTCTGCATTACAATACGTGAAGGTAGAGTTTCATACCCTCCCAACCTTCAACAAAAGACAAAATTAGACTCTAGCCTAAAATAGGAACTAGATGAGTGGTAATAGTAGGAGTTTGGTGGACAAAGGGACCACCATCAACTTGCCTCCCACTCCACCCGCTCTTGACTCTATCCCATGTCCAAGTTGCCAACAAAAATTACAGAATTCACTTGGAAAATAGGTTTTCCCTAAGTCCCAACAAGAAGGAACTTGACTTGGTCCAAACCGAACCAAAACCTAGCAAGTTGGTCCAATCCGAACCAACACCTAACAAAGCTTCAACCCAAAAATTGGTTACAACTTTAAACTACGTGAAACATATATATATACATGACCACGTGATGACCAAACAACCCTCCCCTTGTTATGATATCCCCTTGTTAGAATGAAGAATCCAAAGGAGAGCAATCCACTAGGCCTCGGCTTGGTGCACCCTCGGGTGGGATGCCTCGGACGGAGGTGTTCTTGGTACTTCGGTGGTTGTCTCCCTCATTCCATGCTCCCATTGTAGGCAATGCTTGGGGAGCTCTTTGTCAATAGAAGTGGGAGCATCCAAGAGACCTCTTGGAGGTAATAATGTCCCTGCAAAATCAACAAACACATTAGAAAGACGCCTTGCACGGTTGCGGGTCACCATGCCTTCCGGTGGGTGGGAGTCCTCAGGCACATCACTTTGGGAAAAAGGTTAAGTAATGTACCTCCAAAAATGAACGCAATCACTCGGACGGATCGGTCCGAATTAGATAAAACAGTAACCGGGGTTTGGCTGTTGTCGGAAATGATGAGCGGCTGAGAAAATGAAATTAAAAACAAAAATAAAGATGGAATGAAGAACTTATGACCTTCAAGCTCACTTACGTCCTTGAAGAAGGCTAGAGACTTTGAAGTTTTTGGAAATCTCGAGCTCGGAGGAAGAAAACCTTGCGATACCGACGGTTGCCGGAGGAATTCTGGCTACCGGTTGAAGTTGGAAATGCCCGTGAAGGGAGAAGCTCAAAAATCAACTTTAATTCAAATTCTAAATTGATGATTACAATCATGTCAGGGAAGGTTTTAACAGCAATAAAGAGAGGGAAATTTGGTGGCCAAAGTCATGCATGAAGCATGCTAGAAATGAAAAAAATGAGGGAAAATTTGGACCAATGAGATTGCAAGGACGTGCAAACTACATTTCCTTGAATCTTTTCAGCCAATTTTCTCTTTCTTGGCCCTAAATATCCTTTTTTCAGCCAATTAAACTCTCATGCAAAACTTCATTCAAAGCATGCAAAATCAAAGCTAAAATCCTAGCCGAGAAACCCTCTCGGGTTCTCTAAATAAACAACATAAAATTCAAATAAAAATTAACCTAAAAATGCAAAAAAAAATCTTTCACTCCAAGGAGATGTTGGTGAGTTGAGTCGTGGGTCAATTTATCCCTTTTGCATGGGACTCCAACTCACCATGCAACGTGCATCTTCAACTAGGATCGGGTGCGGGTTCAGATCCGGAGGTCTTGGGTTGTTGCAATTCTGCCTCATCTCCAAGCCAAGTTATCACATACTTTGGTCTTTCTTGATTCTTCAAAGTTGGCTTAAAAATGTATAAATCTTCAATTAATTTTCCTGCAAAAATAACACATAAATTAAAAAAATTTCAAGCTCAGGCTCGGGTGAGTGCTCCGCTTGAAATGTCAAACACTGGTATGTCAGTACGTTTTGTTGACGTCTTTATCTTGACAGCGATCGCCTGATTCTCCCAAGTGATATAATGCTTCCTCAATTTCTCCCAGTCTGTTACCATTTTCCATAGTAAAAATTCTCAGTAACTAATCATATGGATACCTGAGGTACAACGTTGCCAATCGGTGATGAGCTCTGCAATGAGAAGGTGACTCCGAATGGCCAGCTTGCATTCGGCGACGGCCTCAGCTAGGCGGTCTAAGCTCAAGAGAGCGGCGCTTTTGTTGCAGTGATAGACGGCGTTGTCGGGATCCAAACCTATAGCTCGGTCATACAAATGTAGAGCCTCCTCGAATCTACCCTTGTTGTAAGCATCGTTTCCCATGGATTTTAAACTGTCTGGGTCTATTTTACTTCGAGGACCATGAAATTGCCCAAAAATGTTGCCCATGTTTCCACTCCGGCTAGTTCTAGAGAGAGAGGAAAAAGTGCCTTTATTTTTGGCTTTCGGAGTATTGGCTGCCAATGGACTGCAATTTCCGGCCATTCTCAAGTTACCTATGTGACCAAGAGGCGGAGATTTGGGAGGAATAGTGGACTTAGCTGGGCTGGAAGAGGACGATGTTGAGCTTCTAGCTGCGGCGTCGGAAAGCCGTCGAGCTTGATGGTTTCGCTGAGAGATAGATGGCCTTGGCTGATCGGCGGCAGGCTTATGAACGACCAGTTTGGCCTCTGTTTCAACTGATGAAAATTTAGCAGTTTTGGGCGAGTTCTTAGTGTCCATCTCTTCAGTAGTCTTGGTCGTCGGAAGAGAGGATGATTTTTTCGGACTTCGGCGGCGGAAAATCCCCGATAAGTATAAGCAGGCTAAATCATTTTTCACGGCGTCCTTCACCATTTTCTCCTTGAATAGTCAAGACGAAGGAGAAACTTGCGGATCACAGAGTGACAAGGAATACGAAAAATGCTGCTCCTTTGGCTTCTACGTGAAAATTCTAATGCAAGACCCAAAATTTCTCCGTTTCTCTCTCTCTCTCGCTCTCTGTAATTCTCTATATATAAGCTAATGGATTCCTGAGGTGGCTTCCAAGAAACCCACTTTTAAAGCACAGAAGAAATGAGCTCTGGAAGACATCCCTGCAACAGCAACAGATTCGACCAGAGATACGACGACGTTTAAGGTCATCTAAAATGATTAAGCTGGTGGCTGCTTTGAAAGTTCCAAGGAATGGAACAGAAGAAATAATTTGAAAAAATGGTTTAATATTTTGGATCTTCACATATCATTGCTTCCTCTAGGGGTGGGCAAACCCGCACCGACCCGTGGGTCAAACCCGACCCGCAAGTTAACAGGTCGTAACGAGTCGGGTAACGGGTTAACACTTTAAAAAATTAAAAGTTTGCGGGTCGTTAGCGGGTTAGCGGGTCTGTTTTGGTTGACCCGCTTGACCCGCTTGACCCGCATATAATTGTCTTCTCTTCCTTTCCCTCTCTTCTTCTTCTTCTTCGTCCTGAGCTTTGGTCGGATTTGCACCGATTAGAGACCAGACAACGTAAGAAAATGGAATATGCCTGGAAATCATTTCCATAGAGATCTCCATTCTCCACCTCGAAATCCTCTCCTCCGCCGCAGATTTTTCTATTCACTCACGATTCTCCATCAGATCCGATTTTTGGTTCAGGAGCCGCCGGTGACGAACCGGCGAAAACTCTCAAGCGGCCGCGGCAGGTTTTGGACACCCCAGCTCCACAAGCGATTCGTCGACG
>QAOC01045195.1:168567-219002 GCA_003255005.1 Begonia fuchsioides
TCTATTTTCTTTCTTTTAATATAAACTTTTATAATATTAATAATATTATATTATATTAAATAATATAATATTATTCAAATATAATATTTATTTTGCGTATCGTTTCCGATTTTCGTCCAATTCTCGTCGTTCCACTTAAAATCTTAATACGATTATGTGTCCACTGATTTTGTAAGATCAGCTTTTACGTCACATTCAAAAATCGTAGCTCGATTTCATCCCGAGATATCCCAATTTAATTATTTTGACTCAATCGTCGTACGTGGCATATACGACAAATTTACGTTCCGTATACGACAATTAATTAGTCAAACTATTTCAAAGATTTTCGTTGAAATTTGGAATTTAAAATTCCGGGTTTTTACATCTCATGTCTTGATAAGGGGGAGGGAGATTGAGAAAGAAAAGAAGTTCTATGAGAGAAAAACAGTGAGAAAGTGACATATCTCAAGAGAGGTGAGGTAGGAAACTCTAAGGCTATCGTGAAAACTAAAGTTCAAGGTAATATTTTTTATCCTCTTAAGTTCTTCTAAGTTCAGTAAGGATAACATGATAGTAGTACTTGAATTAGTGGATAAAAACGAGTGATTTCATGCTAAGAGATAAGAAAGAAGTTAAGTATGAACAAAGTTAGAGTTCTGGATATTCGTTCGAGAAGTAGTAGGAATTAGAGTTTGTTTCCTTCATAAGAGTTAGAGTAAACTCTTAGAGTGATTTAAAACCGTTAGAATAACTCAATTCAGAACTATGTATAAAACGTTATGGACGTCGCAAGTTAGTGTACAGAAACTGGGGAGAGTTTGGGTTGACTCCTTGTAGTTTTGGTCGACCGATTATCGATCTAAAAATGCGACGTCTCTGTTTTGTCAACATGGGTCGACCCCTAGTAGGTTGGGTCGACCGGTCCATGATTTCCAGAGAAGTATGCCACTAATATGTCCCAATACTTAATGCTGCGTTAGTTTTCTGAAATTGGAGTCTTCTAAGAAGTTATAGTGGACTTCTTAAGGAACGATTTGACATCTTAATCATAAAAAATGAATCATTAACGAGGAAATTATAGTCATTTGAAGTTGGAACAGAAAGTTAAGACTTTATGCAATTTCTAATCCTTATATGATTTATATGTTTAGGTCATTTATTGGATTAAAAAGGGTCTCAAGTGGATTGATTCAAGAAAGTAGCTAAGGTAAGTTAGTATTAAGATTGTTTGGCCCTTAAGTGGGACTACATTGCAAAGATTAGGATGTATGTTTGATGTGTGCTGCATGTTTGTTTTCATGACATGTTTGGTGATGTATGCTTATTTTCATGTTATGTTATGTGATTTAAGTGATGTTTTCATAGTCACATGGTCATGCATCATAGTTTTACAAAATGTCTACGAACTATTTTCATGCATTGTTTTACAACGTAGTTGGAGGTAAACAAGGTATAATTGGTGGTATGAGACGCTAATTATATTTCGCCTCCGATGAATTAAGAACTTGAATAAAAGCAGAACAGTAAAGTAAATGGTTATTATAGGCTTGAGCACTCCAAGTAGTAAGTAAGTGGACCCAGGCCCAAGATCAGTAGAATTTGAAGTAGGTGGAGGGAGTGTTCTTGAGATCCTGTAATATTTTCAAAGATAAAGAAAATATGAAACCTAAGATACGTGAATGAAATCATGCATTGTTTTAACAACATAGCATACTCATGCATTGCATTTTATAGTTATGTTTCTTACTGAGCTTTAGGCTCATAGTTTAGGCTTTGCAATGTATGGAATGTAATAGAAGAATGGGTGCAAGTGACTGACCAAGAAGTTAGAGTAGAAGAGTGTCCAAATGATACGGTTTATGGAGCGATGACCGACGGGGAGTGATGTATGACACACACAGTTAGAATATAATTTTTTTTGAATGTTTTGAAGATGTAATTAAGATGTATACCCTTATTTTGGTGTGATAGATTACCAATGTTTTGAAAATAAAATGAATGTATGTTGAAGTAATTGTCTTCCGCTGCAGTTTTAAGTTATTAAATGTTTATGTATTTTATTTAAAGGTAGAATTCAAATGTATGTTTTTATCATTTGACGGTTTCCTTGTAAACTATTTTGATAAACTAAAGATAATAGTTTTCAGAAATTAAAGTAACAAGTTTTACAAGTATTCCACTTTTGAAAGTAAAGTAAGTAAGTAAGAAAGCAGTAACAGACCGGTTCTCGGGTCGCCGAAAAGTAAGAAAAGCAAGTAAGCGAGTAAGTAAGTAAGTAAGAACAAGAGTAAGCGGTGTCCTGGGAATCGGGTCGTTACAAATTTATCAGTTTAAGACCACATAAAAATTCGAATTCCAAACAGCACATAATTGTCCGAAATTTTGCATAACTTGACATAATACATGCAAATCATGCACAATCAACAACTTAAGGCTAATAATACAACTTAAATATCATTTTAGGGTGAGAGTAGATACCTCAGAATAGAGAACTTCTAATCCTAAACCTCTTGGTCGTGGGTTCTCCTCTCCTTCCTTTCCTTGCTTTTAGGGTGGACTAACTTCACTTTAGGTGCACAAAACTCTTCTCTTCCTTAACTTCTAACCAAAAATTCACCACAACTCTCAAATATAGAGAAAATACAGAGAGAGAGAGCATTTTCGTAGCTCAAAGATGGCTGAAGATGAAGTTTAGCTAGCATTAAAATGAAAAGGTAAATTTTACAAGGTGGAGGTGGAAAGTAAGCACGAGGTGTCTTCAATCTATTCCACCCCTTCTAAGCTGCTCCTCAAAGTCACCAATCATCTTAATCTAACTTTAATAATATTAATTTGATTTATCCCAATTTTCCATAAAAATTAGGGTCCTCCTTTAATTATCTCTGAAGATCAGTCGATCGATCTTATAAAGTCTCGATTGCAATTCGGGCAGAACACATTAAAGTGTCAACCTCTAAATAATGTGTCGGCCTATACTTCCTTTAAGGGTCAACCAATCATCACCAGTGTCAACCGATCTGTCTAATAATCTAACGTTGACTTTTCTATTTCACTCGCAACCTTTACCTACACTTAACCAACTTCCTACAATCAACATATCCATAATTTGAAACATCATTAATAACAAACTTTAAACAATCCAACATTAACTTCAACAAATTTTAATAACAAAACATTTTGTACCCAAAACCACATAAGTAATATACATTGATAATTTACTTATGACATGTTTCAAAAAGTGCGGGTGGTACATTCCACCCTCCTTATTTGAAATTTTGTCCTCAAAATTTAATTGTTAAAAAGTTCTAGATGCTTTCCTTCTATGTCTTGTTGTCTTTCCCAAGTAGTTTCTTCTATCTTCTATTGCATGATTCCTCCACAATACTTTGACTAATGGAAATTGTTTACTTCCTAACTCCTTTACTTTATAGTCAAGTATCTTAACTGGTTTCTCTTCATACATCAAGGTTGGTTCCACTTCAATGATACTTGGTTCCACCACATGATTCAGATCACGAACAAATTTTCATTACATTGAAACATGGAATACATTATGAACTCCTTCCATGGTTAATGGCAATTCCAACTTATAAGTGGTTTTCCCTATCTTCTCCACAGTAGGAAAAGGTCCAACAAACCTTGGAGTGAGCGTTGCTTTCTTTCTAAATCGCATGACGCCCTTCAAATTCCAGCTCTCTTCTTCTTTGATCGGCATAGCTTTTCTGCCTACTTTGAGCTATCTTGATTCTTTATTGAATAGTCTTTATTTTATCCACGGTCTGCTGTAAAATTTCTGGACCATAAATTTCAGCTTTTCCAACCTCATCCCAATACAAAGGAGACCTACATTTCCGACCATATAAAGCTTCGTATGGTGCCATACCGATTGTAGCTTGGAAACTATTATTATAAGTAAATTCCACTATTGGCAATAGCTTACTCCATGTTACTTGAAAATCCAAAACACATGCCCTTAGCATATCCTTCAATATTCGGATTGTTCTTTCAGTTTGGCCATCAGTTTGTGGATGAAATGACGTACTAAAACTCAAATCCGTCCTCATCGCCTTATGCAAGCTCTTCCCAAATTTTGATGTAAATCTCGGATCTCGATCCGAAACTATAGAAACTGGAATCCTGTGCAACCTTATAATTTCTTGCATATATAATTATGCATATTGGTCCATAGTAAATGTCTTCTTTATTGGCAAGAAATGGACAGATTTTGTAAGTCTATCAACAATTACCCAAATGGCATCATGTCCCTTTGTAGTTTTTGGTAATCCCATAACAAAGTCCATCAAAATGTATTCCCATTTCAATTCTGGGATTGGTAAACATTGTAAAGTTTCGGCTGGCCTTTGATGTTCAGCTTTAACTTGTTGACATGTATAACATAAATTTACATGTTTCATTACATCCTTTTTCATACCTGGCCACCAAATTTTTTTATTTAAATCACTATACATCTTAGTGCTTTTTGGCTGCATTGAGAATATAGATGAATGAGCTTCTGTCAATATGTCTCTTCGTAATTCCCAGTCATTCGGAACATACCACTAATTCCTGAATTTTAATATTCCATCACTTGAACAAGTTAGTTCAGAAGAAGCAAATTCTTTGCCAAACGTATAATGCTTGTACTTCAAATCATTGCGTTGAGCTTCTTTAATTCTATCCAAGATAGTTGGCTTTACCGATAACGTCGCAAGCATAGAAGTCAAATCAGATACTACGTCTATCTCAAATTTTTTCATTTATGTTTGAAGCATTATAGACATTGCCGAAAACCTTGATTGAACAGAAATAGATTTTCTACTCAATGCATCAGCTACAACACTTGCCTTTCCATGGTAGTATTTGATTTCAAAATCATAATCTTTAACGAACTCTAGCCCTCGCTGTTGTCTCATATTTAATTCTTTCTACAGAAATAAATATTTCAAACTCTCATGGTCGAAAAATATCTCACATTGTTGACATATAAGTAATGTCTCCATATTTTTAAAGCAAAAACCACTGCAGCTAATTCTAGATCATGTGTAGGATAATTTTTTTTGTTACCCTTTAATTGCCCAGAAGTATAGGCGATCGCTTTTCCTACTTGCATTAGTACGCAGCCCAATCCACATTTAGAACCATCTCAATAGAGTTTAAACTTTTCATTCTCTGTAGGAATAGTTAAAATCAGAGTCGTTGATAATTTCTCCTTTAATAACTCAAAACTTTGCTCACACTGTTTAGACCACCAAAATTTCATATTCTTCTTTATTAATCGGGTCAACGGAATTGCTATTTCAGAAAACCCTTCAATAAATTTCCGATAATATCCAGCTAATCCGAGAAAGCTAAACACTTCACCAATATTCTTTGGTTGTGGCCACTCCATAAGAGATTGTACCTTCACTGGTACAACAGAGATACCATCCTTAGATATGACATGTCCAAAAAAGTTAACTCCATCAAGCCAGAATTCGCATTTAGAAAACTTTGCATACAACTTTTGCAGCTTTAAAGTAGATAACACACCCTTCAAATGCTCCACATGTCCTCCTCTGATCGTGAATAAACCAATATATCCATGTTACGATCACAAATTTGTCTAGAAATTCCTTGAACACCCAATTCATTAAGTCCATAAACGCTGCAGAGCATTCGTCAAACAAAAAGACATCACAAGAAACACGTAATGTCCATATCGGGTTATAAATGTAGTTTTAGGAACATCCCCCGCCTAGACTTTCAATTGATAATAGCTTGATCTCAAATCAAATTTTGAAAATACACATGCACCTTGTAATTGGTCGAATAAATCATCAATTCTTGGTAGAGGGTATTTATTCTTTATCGTCAATTTATTCAACTCCCAATAGTCAATGCACATTCTGAGAGGTCCATCCTTCTTCTTAACAGACAAAACCAGTGCTCCCCATGGCGAGAAGCTTGGTCATATAAAACCCTTATTAACTAACTCTTCTAATTGTGTCTTTAATTCCTTTAAATCCATTGCAGCCATCCTATATGGGTTCATCCAAGAATACTTCTAGAAAATCTTGAATCACTGGAATATTCTGTAACTTCGTTTCAGACTGTTTATGCACGTCAATTACACTTGCCAAGGATTGCTGAACTCTAACAAATGATACGACAGACATATAAGTAGCATTCCTCATTGCTTGAAAGGACTATTCTTCCATGTCATGAGCTTGGAAACTAACTACTTTGGTCCGATAGTTTATAATTTCAAAATGTCGAAACAGCCAGTCCATCCCCAAAATAACATCGTAGCCTCTCATATCCATAACTATAAAATCAGCATATAATTTTTTACTATTGACAGAAACAACACAATCCAACAACACATAATTCAGATGTAACTGCTCCTTAGACGATAACATCACATCATAATAATGCTCAACTACAATTGGTGAACGATCCATCTTAACCATAAATGCAGACGATATAAGAGAATCAGTGGCACCAGAATCAAGCAACACATAAGCAGGCACATCATTAATCAAAATGGCACCTGATACAACAAATGGCTGATCCACATCCTCAGGCTTAGTAAGTACAAACACTTTTGGAGCCTACCATGGAGGACAAAGAAAAGCCCAATTTATTCAATTTTGATGTCAAGACACGACCCAATTGGTCCATGAAGGAGGGAGCATGTTCCCTTTGAAATACAAGATGTAACACAACACTTAGCTTTAGGTTTAATTTTTGCAAACAAACTTTAGATTTATATTTGAAATTTTTTGCATGGCCATGTAAGGTCCATTTAGGCGCCAATTTTGCTGCCTTTTGGTGGAGAAGGGACCATATGCTAGTTGTCAAAGCAACCAAGAATGGGGACCACGTTTTGGATTCGGCTTAGTTGGACCTCCAAAACTGTTTGAGCCTTGTTGAGGATCTTCGCGGCCTTAAATCACAACAACGTATTTTGACGAAAGATAGCTACTTACTCAAGCTTTCTAAAGAGGGGTAAAACGTTAAAATCAAACGCCGTTTGCTTAGTCAGATACAACAATTACCTAGAGCCTAGTGCAAGCAAGCTACCCAGCTTGGACTTCTCAACTTCTTTGCCACCAATTCGGCCCAAGGCCAAATTGAAAAGGAAGCTAGGGTTTGAAGCCAACTAAAAGGACATATATATTCCTGCTCACGTGGATGAAGCTATTCTTTGGAAGAAATCAAAGGCTTCACCATATTTCCTTTTTGCGTAATGGGCCAAAGCGGGAAAGCTTGTGAGCCATCTGATTGGTCACATTCTTACTTCGCTTTGAAGGCTAGGATTTAGTTAATGGCTTATTAAATCCCCCATTTGCAGCTTGTAATCAGATCAGATTTGAATTTAGAAGATTTTCTTTTCAAATTGTGAATCTCCCCCTTTGGAGTTTTTCCCTCTAAAGACTCGGTCTCTGGAATCCATATTCCGGCCACCGAGAGACAACTGGAGTTGGTCATCCTTCCGAGCTAGGACAACCTATCCCTACAATATTTCTCCAGCCATCTTCATGGTCTAAGGGTGAGAGTGTGGATCATCAGCTCAAGCATCCATTTTTTTTACATGGAAGGAACTGCCTTTTACCTCAATATTCCTTATCTGGTCAATCCGCATCCGTCTTCCATCTCGCATGCACAATCCCCAAACCATCCGTGAGAAATTCTCCAAATTTAGAAGAATTCTTCTACCCTTATTTTTTTAGAAAACCTCGAAATTTCAGCCACAAACTCACCCCTGTTTCCAAGATACAATCGTTTCAACTCCATCCCTGTTTTCTCGGATCTACCGAGAAAACCCTAATTTTTCCTACTAACCGCCTTCACAATTTTCGGCATCATTCTCATTCCGTCCGTGAGATCCTAATTATTTTTGGAGGATCCATCCTACACTGATTTAGCAAGATACCCTCAAAATTTCATTAGAAAGCTCACTACCGTTTGCGAGATCCAAGCGTCCAAAGTTCATCCCGAATCTGATTTTTCGGGTAATCCCTAAAATTTCGCCGAATTATTCCCATCTCCTATTTCGTGTCAAAGTCCGAGGACGACCGAGGAAAATGTTCATACTTAATTCTACCCAAGGGTGATCAGGAACAAGTAAGGGCATATATAGTCCTTGGGGTAGCACCCTACTCTTGGCCTTTTTTGCAAATGATGCACTTCTCAATAACCTTGTGCACATCCCGAAAGAGGTGTGGCCAAAAGAAGTGTTCTTTTAGGGCCTCCAAAGTCTTCTTCTCCTCGGAATGACTAGCCAAGCAGCCCTTATGTGCCTCCTTGATTAGGGACTCTCGGATTCCCCTACAAGGAATGCAAAGCTTTCCTTCTTTGAACAAATAGCCATCCATGAGGCAGGTGATAGCCATAATCCACCTTCTTCAAGCTCAAATCATACCAATGGTCGAAATCTTGGTCACCCTTATAAGCTTCCTTGATCCAATCAAAACCAAAAAAGTTAGTAGTAAGCTCAGTTAGGAGAACAAACCTCCTTGAAAGAGCATCAGCAACCACATTGCTTTCTACCTTCTTGTACTTGGTGATATACAGGTACCTTTCAAGGAACTCCACCCATTTAGCATGTCTTCTATGTAATTTACCTTGGCTCTTGATATGCTTGAGAGCTTGATGGTCGATATGAATGATAAACTCCTTGGATAATATATAGTGTTGCCAAACTTCCAAGGCTCGGATAACTGCATAGAATTCCTTGTCATACGTTGAATAATTCAAGGTAGCACCCTTGAGCTTCTCACTAAAATAGGCTAGAGGCCTCCCTTCTTGCATAAGGACAGTGCCAATTTCCATTTCAGAGGCATCACACTCTACTTCAAAAACCTTGAGGAAATTAGGAAGCATGAGCACCGGTGCTTCACAAAGCTTGAGCTTGATTAACTCAAAGCTTTCTTGACAACTCGAGGTCCAAACAAACTCTCTCTCCTTTTTGGTGCAATCGGTTAAGGATGCCACAATAGAGCTAAACCCTTGAATGAATCTCCGATAAAGGAAGCAAGCCCATGGAAACTCCTTACATCCGAAACACTCTTAGGAGTGGGCCATTTCCGAATTGCTTCAATCTTGGCCTCATCTACTTCCATACAATTCTTAGTAGTATTGAACCCTAAGAAATTGATCCGTTCTTGCACAAAAGCACACTTCTTCAAATTACCAAACAATCTAGTAGCTCGGAGAGTTTCAAATAACAATCTAAGATGCCCAAGATGAGTATGAAAATCCACACTATATACCAAGATATCATCAAAATAAACCACTATAAACTTGCCCAAGAAATCTTTAAGCACTAAATGCATAAGTCTCACAAACGTGCTAGGGGCATTAGATAGCACAAAAGTCATTGCTAACCATTCAAAGAGACCATACGTGGTCTTGAAAGCCGTCTTCCATTTGTCCCCATCTTCATCCAGATTTGATGATAACCACTTTTTAAGTCAACTTTGGAGAAATAAGATGCCCCACTAAGCTCGTCCAACATGTCTTTGAGCCTCAAAATTGGGAACCGGTACTTGATTGTGATTTGATTGATGGCTCGGCTATCCACAGACATCTGGAAGCTTCCATCTTTATTTTGGACCAATAGGGCTGGCCCAGCACAAGGACTCAAGGATTCCTGAATGTAGCCCTTGTCTAGGAGCTCTTGCACTTGGCTTTGAAGCTCCTTGGCCTCATCGAGATTCAACCTATAAGATGGCCGATTAGGAAGCACCACTCCAGGTTGTAGATCAATTTGGTGCTCGATGCCTGACACGGAATGGAGGGGGATTAGATTTAGGAAGTGGGAGAATCGGGTTAGGTTATAATTCCAGGATCGGGACTGGAATTCGGACGGTGATAACTCAACGATGCGATCGATTTTAGGGCTGAAATTTTGAGTGGAGCTCTGGTAAGAAGATAGGTGATAGCCCTCCAAAAATGAAGGAAATCACTTGGATGGATCGGTCGAAATGTAATGGAACAGTAACGGTGGTCGGGAGGTGGCGAGAAATGCTGGACAGCGGAGGAGATGAAATTGCAAACGAAATTAACGATGGAAGAAGGAGCTTATGGACTTCAAGCTCACCCTACGTCCTTGAAGAAGGCTGGAGACTTTGAAGAAAGAAGAGATCTCTAGCTCGGAGGGAAAAATCTTGAAGGGAACCCACGGTGGCCGGAGAACTTCAGGCTGCCCGCTGAAATTGGAAAATGCCCAAGAAGGGAGACCTAAAAAGCTTCTTTAATTCAAATTCCAAATTATCCTTACAATCACGCAATGAGGGAGGTTTTATCTGCTGAGAAGACTGGGGAAAAGGGAGGGAACATTGAGGGCCAAAGGCATGCAACTTGCATGCTGGAAATTGAAATAAAGGAGGGAAAATTGGACCAATTAGATTGCAAGAATGTGAAAGCCACGTGATCTTGAATCTCCTCAGCCAATTTCCCTTCTTCCTTGGCCCAAAATACCCTTCTCTTAGCCGAAAATACCTCATGCAAAATCCCATGCAAACATGCAAAAATAAAAAAAAATAAAACCTAGCCGAGAAACCCTCTCGGGTTCTCCCAATATCCAACAAAAATTTCACGTAAAAATTAAGCTAAAAATGCAATAAAATTCCTTCAATCCATGTAAATGCTGGAGAGTTGAGTCGTGGAACCCTTGATCACTTTTGCATGAGAATCCAACTCGCCATGCAACGTGACTTCAATCGGGTTTGGGTTCGGGCTTGATTCCGGAGCTCTCGGTTTTTGGTTGCAAATCCTCCTTTTCTCCACGCCAATTTATCATGTGTTTTGGCCTTGTTTGATCCTCCAAAGTTTGCTTAGAAATGTATAATTCTTCAATTAATTTTCCTACAAAATTAACAAACATATTAGAAAAATTACAAGCTCGGGCTCGGGTGATTGCGCCGCTTGGCATGCCAATCTATGGCATGTCAATGCCTCTAAGGGGTGGAAACCCTTGTGGCAACTCTTCGGGAAAAAACATCTTGGAATTCCTCTAGAAGTGCTAGGACCTCCTTAGGGACCGATCTCAGAACAGTAGCATCACAATCGGCCCTCCTTCCAAAATAGACTTAAACAATTCTTTCTTAGATATGAAAAAGTTGGATTTAGTCATACCTTCCTTCCTTGCGGTCTCATCTTTAGCAACTTGTTCCAGGCCAAGGAGAGCTAGCTTGATTGCTCTCCCTTCAAACTTGAAGGAGTAATGATTGGTGTACCCGTCATGAAGGACTCGCCGGTCATATTGCGATGGCCTTCCCAACAAAATGTGGCTTGCACTCATCGAAACCACATCACAAAGTACTTTATCTTTGTATCCACCAATTAAAAATTGACATGCCACGGATTGGCATGCCAAGTGGAGCAATCACCTGAGCCCGAGCTCAGAATTTTTCTAATATGTTTGTTAATTTTATAATTGAAGAATTATACATTTCTATGCCAACTTTGGAGGATCAAACAAGGCCAAAACACGTGATAACTTGGCGTGCAAAAGAGGTGAATTTGCAACCTAAAACTGAGACTGCTGGATTCGAGCCCGCACCTGAACCCGATTGAAGTTTACCTTGCATGGCGAGTTGGAGTCACATGCAATCGTGCACAATCATCCCACGACTCAACTCATCAACCTTTCTAAGGATTGAAGGAATTTTATTACATTTTTTAGATTAATTTTACGCGAATTTTTACGTGGACATTTGGAGAACCCGAGAGGGTTTCTCGGCTAGGTTCATTTCGGTTATTTTTTGCATGCTAGCATGAGGTTTTTGCATGAGGGATTTTCAACTGAGAGAAGTGTAATTTAGGCAAAGGAAGAAGAGAAAATTGGCTGAAGAGATTCAAGACCACGTGGCTTTCACATTCTTGCAATCTCATTGGTCCAAATTTTCCCTCCTTTATTTCCATTTTCAGCATGCAAGTTGCATGCCTTTGGCCCTCAATTTTCCCTCCCTTTTTCCCACTCTTCTTAGCAGATAAATTCCTCCCCCAGGAGTGATTCTAAGACAATTTGGAATTTGAATTAAAGTAGCTTTTAGCTCTCCCTCTCCCAGGGCATTTTCCAACTTCAACTGGCATCCGGTAATCCTCCGGCCACCGTGGTTCTTCAAGGGATTCCTCCTCCGAGCTGGGGTTCTCTTCTTGCTTCAAAGTCTCCAGCCTTCTTCAAGAACGTAGGGTGAGCTTGAAGGTTATAAGCTCTTCATTCCATTGTTTATTTTGTTTGCATTTTCATCTCCTCCGCTGTCCAGCATTTCCAGCCACCTCCAGACCACCGTTACTGTTCCATTTTATTCCGAGCAATCCACTCTCGTGATTTCCTTCCTTTTTGGAGGATTATTACTCAATCTACACCCAAAGTTCCCCTCAAAATTTCAGCCCAAAACTCGATCTCTTCGTCGTGTTATCACATCTCAAAATCCGGTCCCGATTCTGGAATACCAAATATTCTTCCCATACAAACCCTAACCGACTATCCTCCCTCTTCCTAAATCTAAGCCCCCTCCATTCTATGTCATCACAAAGTACTAGCTTGATTGCTCTCCCTTTAAACTTGATGGAGTAATGATTGGTGTACCCGTCATGAAGGACTCGCCGATCATATTTCCATGGGCTTCCCAACAAAATGTGGCTTGCACTCATCAAAACCACATCACAAAAAACTTTATCTTTGTATCCACCAATTAAAAACTCCAAGTTAACTTGTTTGGTTACGTTGATGTCTTCTTTTTCGTTCAACCATCTTAACTTGTAAGGGTTCGGGTGCAACATAGTCTCGAGCCTCAATTTTTCTACATGATACTGAGATGCTACATTTGTGCAACTCCCACCATCTATGATAAGAGAGCATACCTTTCCGAGAATAAGGCATCTACTATGGAATATGTTCTCCCTTTGGAAATCCTCACTTTGAACTTGGGAGGATAGAGCTCTTCGGATCATCATCAACAGGGGTCCCTCTTGAGCATGAAAAATCTCCTTCTCGGGTTTTTGCACCTCTCGAGCTTCTTCCAGCACTTCATCCTCACTCACCACTTCATTGGTGTCCTCCCTAAGAATCATGACTCTCTTGTTTGGACATTAAGAGGCAATATGGCCTAAGCCAAGACACTTGAAACATTTGATCTCCCTGGCTCGAGGACGATTACTTTCATCATTAGGTTTCCCCTTGCCGTCTTTCTTTTGGGACCAAGGTTTCACGAAAGGGGGTTTCTCCTCGACCTTAGAAAAAGTTTTGTAGGGAGGGGAGGTCTTGGGAGCAAATCGGTTAGCCACCCTATTTCCTTTTCTCTTCACTTGCCACTCCACTTTCATGACAAGTTGAATGACCGTATCCATAGTATAGATCGGTTGTAGTTCCACTATATCTCCAATCTCCTTGTTTAAACCTCGTAAAAACCTTGCAATGATTTGCTCCTCGGGTTCATCTATATCACACCAAATCCTAAGTGTTTCAAATTCAGTCAAATACTCCTCCACCGAGAGGCTCCCTTGGTTCAATGATTGGAGTTAGAGGAAGAGTTCTTGGTTGTAATGGTTCGACACAAATCTCTTTCTCATGAAGAGTTTCATGGCCCTCCAAGTAGGAATATCATCCTCAGCATCACGCCTCCTTTGGGCCTTTAAACTATCCCACCAATTGTAACTTCAACCGTTCCGAGTAGTTATAATAATCAAACACTTTATCTACTTTTTCAACCCAATCAAGGAATGCATCACCATTTCAGGACCATTAAAGGGTGGAATGGTTACCTTGATATTTCTCATTTCATTTTCAAGGGTGGGTTGGTCATTGTAACCAAACTCTTCAGTGGAGTCCTCAGTTGCTTGATGCTGCGGCCTCCTTATGCCATTCTCGGGCCTTCTCCTTCAAGCAGGGGTTGGAGGGGGCCTTATTGGATGAAAGGCTCCCTCCAACCTTTGGAATACAATCTTAAACTTCTTATGGATCTCATCTAGTTGTCCTTGAATGCTCGACTCCGGAGCTTCCGGGTTAGGGGTCATCGGCGGTGAATTTTGTGGTGGAATATGGTCTCGGTTGGGTTTGTGGTTTGCTCCACTTCGAGTCATCATGCTTTAACTCCACGAGATAGCCAAAATACTAGAAAATTGGAAGGTTAGGAAGGGATGAATGGCTCTGATACCAAATGACAAGCTTCAAGAATGGGAAGAGGAAGAAAATGGACTTCGGGTGAGAAAGAAGGGTAGGAAACGAGCCGAAAATGGGTGATATTACGGAAGAGAGTTCTCGGGTTGCATATGGAGTTTGCAACTGAGATTTGGAGGGGTTGTTTGGAGATGGAGAAGGGCTTAATCTCCAAAAATGAGGGTAAAAGCCCTGGAGAATCGGAAGTTATGCAGAGGGGAATATCAGGTGTCAAAAAAGGGTGGTTATCAGAAAAGAAATAAGGTTGGTCGGAAAATGAGAGGTAACCGGAGATGGAGATGAGCTAATGGGGATTACACGCCTACCCTAGGACCACAGGAGGAAGCCAAAACCTTTAAGGATCTGCGTACAATGCACAGATATTACTCACCGGAGAGTCGAGACTTGGTTGCCGAAAATCCACAGCCAAGGAGAAAATGCAAAGCACTTTTGTATTCAAATTTCAATTGCGTACAATGCTCGGTGATGAGGGAGTTTTATTCTCCTTCACATGAGAGAGAAGCACACTAATCGGATGGCATCCAACGTGACACGCTCCAAGATGTGGAGGTGTCGGGAAGAGAGGAGATGGCAACAATCTTCCGAGAGAAAGAAAGATAGGCAGCAACAGGGGATTGGAGCAAGGAGAACTCCAAACGCATATAGGGGATTTGGCTAGAAATTTGATGACTTAAACCTTTGAGAGTGGGCTAAGTTTGGCCAAATTTACAGCTTAAAAATACGTGCGGATCAATAAAATACACGGAGGCAATTTTAGGTGCACAAACAGAAGAAGCTGAAAGAAACAGTGTAGGGGTGTTTGGGAGACTTCTGCACAACTTCCAATGCATGGAGTCTGGGAGGGTGGAAATTGGTAAAACTTAACTTCAATGAAGTGGGAAGAAATTGCAAGTGGTTTGAGGGGAAAAACACGGGTAGATTGGAAGATATGCAGGATAGAAAATTGATGGACAGAACTGCCCGATTTCAGGAGTTCGGGTAGAAGGCAGTGGAAAAAGCATGCATAACTCTTGATGGGGAGGGGTTGTGGCTAAACGTAAAGAACAGTTATTTCAAGCCATGAAAGAGGAACTTACAGCGATAAAATTGGGGACTTTTGTTCACGGAAAACAGAAATGGCACGAATTGGACTTTTGTTGCACAAATTCACTCGGGTAAGCACCAAAAACAGCAACCAACACCAAAGACAAACACAAATACAAACAACAAATGGAGGAAGGCTATGGGATTTCCAAGCTCGCTTTTGTTCCTAAACAAGTGAGGAAGGAGGTTGGAATAAGGTTTAGTGATCCTAGCTAATCACCAACACCAAGACAAACAAGAATCAAGGATGTTACTCACCTAGATTCCCAAATGCCGTGAGAAAAAGGAAGGGCTTGAGAGCTTCAAAGCTTCTTCAATTTACCAATATATTTTTTCTGCCTTTCATTCATCGTGGAAGAGGGTTTCATACACCCTCCAAATTACACAAAAGAAATAAAAAAAATAAACCTAAATTAGGGACCAATGAGTGGCTAGAGTACGAGTTAGGTGAGAATTGGGTCTCACCAAGCCTCCTAATCCAACCACATGGAACTATCAACTAAAGCCACGTCCCAAGCATATCTAAAATGGAGGGAAAAATAGAAACTTAGGGTTGGACCTAAGTTCCCTAAAAAAGGGCTTGGGTTGGTCCAAACCGAACCAAAATCCCCAACAAAATTGGTTCAAACCGAACCAATTTGATTACAACAAAAACATACTTCCCTACTTAAAAGATTTATAACCCCAAATACATATACAAATATTCCGCACTCCTTATGGACTCTTCTTGCTGGAACTACTCTCCCATAATGGTGACGGGGCATTCGGCCATCTTAATGCATGGAGCCGGATGTGGTCACGGTTCGGGTGGGAGGCTTCGGCAAGGAGAATCTTGTAACTCGGCCAACTTCTCCTCTTCCTTATACTCCCATTGTAAGCAATGCTTGAGGAGTTCTTGATCATGATGTGAGGGAGCTCCTAAGAGATGCAAGGAAGAAAAAGTGAAACCTGCAAAATTAACAAACATGTTAGCTAGATGTCTTGCTCGGCTCCTGGTTGTCGCCCCCTTTGGTCGTTGTTGGTTCCCGAGCACATCATAATGGTTGGGCACTTCCATGGGCTGCTAGCTACTGCTCCCATGAAGGACAAAGATGAAATTCAGCCTTCCTTTCCGTTGGGGCCAAACATGGCCATGGATCAGCCACCATGGGTTGGATGCTCTTGGGCCGCTCCATCTTCTGGAGGCCTCTGTAATGGCGATCGTTGGCTGGGCAGTTGTTGTCCAAATTTTATGCTCTGCCCCATGCTGGAAACCTTAAGATGTGGGCCACATTTTTTTAGAAGCACGTTTGTCCAAAACAGGTCCGGAAGGTGGTCGAAACGGCTGCACAAGCCTCGAAGGTCAGCTTGGGCCGAAACCAGAAATGTTGTTTTCATCACCATGGATGTTTTGATCACCCTTCCATGCCACGGGTACACTAAGTACCCTTACATGTGCACAAATTTAAGCTACTAATTATCCTCCTAATTATTACATAAAACTAACTAAATTATTACACAAAGTTGTCAAAAGGAAAACATGCTTTCCCCTTCATGTTTTGGTGATTTGGGGCCACCTTAATGTGCCACCCTTGAACTCCTCTTCCTTCATCAAGTGTGGTTGGCCCATGAAATGCATCAACCCCACTTGACAACTAGGGCTCACCATGCCCTTCATCTTTGGCTTCTTGATTAAACCTTTATAAAACAAGCTTCCTACAAAATCAACAAACTCATTAGAAAATAGTTTGCTTCCGCTTCTATATGTGCTAATCCGTGGCACATCACAAGGGCTTACCCCATTTGGTGTGGCACAAAAAGAAAGGTGGAAAGGACCACCAAACATATACCCGATTTGGGGGGGAACCAAGTAAGAGTGGTCCCCTAAATCGGTCTACCTCCAACCGGCTGCCATTCTAATTCCCTCAAAAGCTAAAACCCATGTAAAATATAAAACCCACACCAAACCCACGGAAACCCACACCAAACCCATGCAAACCCACACCAAACCCATGCAAACCCATAAAACCTTAAATAATTGTTTCTGTAAAATTAAAAGGAATAAAATAAAGCTAGGAAATAGAAGGCCAATAGGGTGGAGCCATGCTCCATGGGCCCCGACCTATACCCGACCTAGACCCAGCTCGTACCCGGGTTTCCCTCCTCTCTTGCTTCGGTTTTGCACTTTCTTCCAAGGTGTTCCAAACTCGAAGATGCCTCAATCTTGATCTCCTTTTCCAAGACTTCCCATGTGAGGAGATGTTTTGGTTGCTCCAAGTCTTTCGGGGTTGGTTCCTCCATAGTTATTCCACGCTCATTAATTCCTACAAAAAAAGCAAATTGGTTAAAAAACTCCTTAGCTCGGGCTCAGGTGATTGCTCCTCGAGGTATGGCTCCATGAAAATCATCACGTGGCATGTCATTAAGATTTTAGGCTTAGGACTTAGAGATTAGGGCATAGGGCTCACGGCTTAAGGCAATACTACTTGGCCATTTTCGCCTTAGGCTTCGGGATTTAAGCTTAAGGTTTTGAGCTTAAGGCTTTGGGCTTAACGGTTGGGGCTTGGGGATTATGCTTAGGTCTTAAGGCATAAGGCTTAGGGTTGTAGGCTTAGTTGTTTGGGTTTAAGGCTTAAGGCTTTCAAATTTGTGCTTTGGACTTAGGGATTTGGGCTTTCTGCTTTGGGATTTATGCTTCGAGCTTATGTCCTAGGGCTTTGGGCATATGATTTTTGACGTATAGCTTAGGGCTCAATACTTTCGTCTTAAAGTTTGGGGCTTATAGATTTAGGCTAAAGACTTTGGGCTCAAAGCTTTGGGCTTAGTGCTTTGAGGTCAAGGCTTTGGGCAAGGCTTTGGGCTTAGGGCTTAAAGCTTTGGGCTTTGGGCTTATGGTCTTGGGCTTAGAGCAGCTTAGGGCTCTGGGCTTTGGGTCTAGGGATTTATCTTTCTGCATTGGGATTTTTGCTTTAACACTGTTGCTTAACGCTTAGGACTGAATGTTTAGGGCTCTCGGCTTTGGGTCTAGGGATTTGGCTTTCTGCTTTGGGATTTTTGCTCTAACACTGTTGCTTAACGCTTAAGACTGAATGATTATGGCTTAGTGCTTAGAGCTAAAGGCTGAGGGCTTAAGGCTTTTGGGTCAAGGCTTAAGGCTTTGGGATTAGTGCTTAGAGCTTAGAGCTTTGAACTTTGGGCATAAGGCTTTGGGCTTAAAACTTTGGGCTTTGGGTTTCGGGCTTAGGGATTAAGGCTAATGACTTTGGGCTTTGGGTTTATGACATTAGCCTTTGTGCTTCGGGCTTAAGGCTAATGAATTTCGGTGTAAGGCTTAAGAGTTAGAGCTTTCAGCTCAAGGCTTTGGGCTTTGTGCTTTAGGATTAAGGCTTAGGGCTTGGGCCATAAGACGTAGCCTTAGGGCTTAGGACTTATGACTTAAGTCCTAGGTCTTAGGGCTTATGGCTTAAAGGTTAAGGCTTAGATCTTAGATCTTAGGGCTTAAGGGTTTAGGTTTAGATCTTATGATGCAGATCAAGTGATGACACAAATCAATACCTATGAGAAAGACCAATTGTAAGGAATTGTAGGCCCACAGACAAATGTCAAGAACCAAGAAAAAACATCAAGCGCTATGTGGTTTAGTGGAGGAAATCCAAATGAAAGAATCTATTCAACATCAAAAGAAAACATTTATTATGTTAAGTATTGAAGAAGATATTGATATCATGCAAGGTGGTCAAGGACACAAGCCCAAGAGCACAAGCCCATGACATGATATTGAAGGGGCAAAGGAAATAACTTTTACATGACCAGCAAGTAAATCAAATTTTATTTGACCAGTAAGTAAATCTTTAGATAGATTCGAGAATCTTAGCTAATTGGAAAATCATCCCAAAGATATTTTTGTTTTCTAATATCTTTCTAATTCCTAATTTACTTAGAAATTATGTAGTCTATTTATAGGCATCCAAGTTATTGTTAAAGACACAACTTTTATGATTAGTTCACCTTGAGTGTTAGGAGAGAATTTTCTTTATGTTTCTTTGCGAAGAACCTAATCTTTATCAAGTTAATTCTTGATAGATCAACTTTGATAACTTTGATTGGGGTCAAGTTCCCCGTACTTGATTCAAAGGCAATCCAGATATATTTTTCCACATTGTTGAAGAGTCTTGGGTTTGATATACCCGTGGTTCTCATTATCTTAGATCTTAGGGCTTTAGGCCATACTACTTGGCCATTTGAGCTATAGGCTTAGGGCTTAGGGCTTAGGGGTTTATGCTTAGGTTATAAGGCATAGGGCTTTAAGATTAGTACCTTGGGTTTAAGGCTTAGGGCTTTGGGATTTAGGCTTTGGGATTTGGGCTTTCTTCTTTGGGATTTGGGCTTTCTGCATTGGGATCTATGCTTTGAGCTTATGGCTTAAGGCTTTGGGCTTAAAGCTTTGGGCTTAAAGCTTTGGGCTCAAGGCTTTATGTAATACTAGTGTACAATTGCTTCCCATTTTCTTATTTGCTTATAGAATAAATGAGAATATCATCAATAAAGACGATTACAAATCTGTCTAAATATTCTCGAAACACTATTCATTAAGTCCATAAATGTTGTAGGTGCATTTGTTAATCGAAAGGACATTACTAAAAATTCATAATGCCCATACCTCGTACGAAATGCTGTCTTTGGAATATCTTCAGACTTCACTTTAAGCTGATAATGACCCGAACGTAAGTCTATCTTTGAGACAACTTGTGTGCCAATGAGTTGATCAAATAAATCATCTATTCATGGTAAAAGATACTTTTTCTATACCGTTAGCTTATTCAACTCTCTATAATCGATGCACATTTTCATTGTTCCATCTTTCTTCTTTACAAATAACACCGGGGCTCCCCTAGGTAAAAATCTTGGCCGAATGAACCCCTTGCTCATCAATTCTTCCAATTGACTTCTTAGCTCTTTTTATTCAGCTGGAGCCATCCTATACAGATTTTTAGATATCGGTTCTATGCCAGGGTATACATCAATTACAAATTCAATTTCTCAGTCTAATAACACAACAGGAAGATCATCGAGAAAAACTTCTGTAAAATTTTGTACTACCGGGATCTCCTTGATTTGGTTACTTGATTATTCCTGAGTAACAATAATGCTTGCCAAGAATCCTTCACACCTGCTTTTCAGTAATTGTCGAGCGTTAATTGCTGATATAATCGGCATTTTTTTTCGCACACTTAACTGCTTGAAAAGAATAAATTTCTACCCCCAGAGGACGAAAATAAACAATCGTGATCCTACAATTAATTGTTGCATAATGTCGATGCAGCCAATCCATTCCTAGAATTACATCATAACCCTTCATTTTCATGATTATGAAATCAACATATAGTATCTATCATCTATCTTAACTATGCACTCTTGTAACACATGACTTAAATGTAAATGCTCATCCGAAGGTAGCATCACATCATACTCATACTCTGCTTCTTGAGGGTAGCAATGAAGCATAGGTACAAACTTAAGTTAAATGAACGAGTGTTTTTCACCTAGATCAATCAAGGTATAAACAGGCATATCCATAATATAAATGGCACTTGACATCACTGCAGATTCATTCACCTCTTCATTGCTCTATCATTGCAAAAACACATGTTGTCACCTTTGGTTTGTCCTTGTCCAGCATCGGGCAAAACTTGGAGATGTGCCCTGGTTGCCTACATCCATAACATTGTCCAGTGCCTTTCAAGCATTTTCCTGAATGTACCCTTTTATATTTCAGACATTGTTGTTGTTGAGAAGACTTATAAATTTTCTTTTCTCTATATTGGTTTTGTAATTCTTCTCCTTGTCTTTTACCTTTAGTTTTAGTCCGCCATCTCTTATCTCTAGATGACTGCCCTTCAGTGTAAAATTTTTGAACATTTTCTTGATGTTGTTGAAATTTAGCCTCGGCTTCTTCTACTTCGAATTCTTTAGTTACCATTGAAGAATACAGTAATTCATGCGTACCTGAAATTTTTACACCCCTATTAATTTTAAGCTTTCAGGCCTTGGATGAATTGATGCACTTTATGCTCATTGTTGCTAAATTAATGGCTAGCAAAATGAGCAAGGGATTCGATTTTCCATACATATTCTGCCACACTTCTGGTTTGACGTAGTTGTACAAACTCTACTATTTTACTTGTTCTGACTGTGCAACTAAAATACTTCTCATAAAACACTTTTTTGAATTGCTCCGACGTCATGGTTCAAACATTATTGGTGGCCTTCATGGTGTCCTACCAATATCATGCATCTTTGGCTATTATATATGTTGCACAATTAACTTTCTCCTCGTCCTCAATTTTATAATAATCAAACATATGTTCAAGTGTACGAACCCACTCTTCAACATATGCTGGGTCCAATGATTTCCCATCAAAACTTTGAGGATGCATTCGACGAAACCTTTCATAGCTAAGATCTCATATCCAACCCACACGGGGATTCAGTTGTTCTTCTCAAGCCATTAATCTTTCCAATTGTTGAAATTGGTGATCAACAATATCTAACAGCCGATTAACGACCTCATCTCTTGCAGGATTCCTTCTTACCATTTTGTACTTATCCTACATCGAGCAATAATGTAGAAGCAAGTTGATGAGAACCACGGGTATATTAAACTCGAGAACCTTCAACAATGTGGAGAAAGATACCTAGATCGCCTTTGAATCAACTACGAGGAACTAGACCCCAATGGAACCTTGCTAATAGAAGCTAAGTTATCAAACAAGAAGCTTGAACCAAACCGAACTTGTCGGTAAGAACCAAAGCTATCAAAGTTGATCAATGAAGAATTAACTTGATGAAGATCGAGTTCTTCGCAAAGACCAAAGAGAAAATTCTCTCCTAACACTCAAGGTGAATTAATTATAAAAGTTGTGTCTTTCACAATAACTTGGACGCCTTTAAATAGGCTACATAATTTCTAAGTAAATTAGGAAATGAAAAGACATTAGAAAACTAAAATATCTTTGGAAAGATTTTCAAATTTGTCAAGATTTTCAAATATGCCAAAAGATTTAGTTCCTGGTCAAGTAAAAGTTATTTCCTTTGCCCCTTTAATATCTTGTAGTGGGTTTGGGCTCTTGGGCTTGTATTCTTGACCACCTTGCATGATATTAATATCTTCTTTAACACTTAACATAATAAGCATTTTTTTTATGTTGAATATATTTTTTCTTTTGGATTTCCTCCACTAAACCACATAGCGTTTCATGTATTTTCTTGGTTCTTAACCTTGTCATTGGGCCTCCGATTCCTTGCAATTGGTCTTTCTCATTGATATTGATTTGTGTCACCACTTGATTTGCATCATTCCCTCATTCTTTGAAAAGATTCGTCCTATAATCTCTTACGTCATACAAAGATAAGTCATTAACATGAAAGTGACACTTACATTACCATATTTACTTGGAAAATCAATTTTGTAGGCATTGTCATTGATTTTCTTCAACACTTGAAAAGGACCATTTTGTCGAGGTTGCAACTTATTTTTCTTTCTACTTGCAAAACTTTCTTTCCTTAAGTGAATCCAAACCCAACCTTCTGGCTCGAATACAACTTTTGTTCGGCTTTTGTTGGCTTGCCGCACATATTGCTCATTTTTCTTTTCTATATTCTCCTTGTCATATGTTGGATAATTTAAAGCAGCTTCATTAATCTTGTCACTAAAATAAGCAATTGGCTTGTAATACTTCATCAAAACACCACCATACCTTTTCCCAATGCATCACATTCAATTTCAAATACTTTGTCAAAATTAGGTAACACAAGTAACAGTGCACTAGTAAGTTTATCTTTTAGAAGGTCGAAAACTTTTTCATGTACATCGGTCCATTTAAATTCAGCATGCTTTTTAACAAGATCATTTAACGGTGCCGCGATAGTACTAAAATCTCGACCAAACCTTCTATAAAAACTTGTCAAACCATGGAAACTCCTAACCTCACTTGCATTCTTTGGTTTTGGCCACTCTTGAATTGCCTTCACCTTCTCTTCATCCATCAAAATTTCTTTTGATCCTACAACAAAACCAAGAAAAACTACTGAATCCATGGAAAAAATGCACTTCTTCAAGTTAGCATAAAGCTGGTTTTCTCTTAAAGCAATAAAAACTAAATTTGAATATTCAACATGTGCATCTAAGATTTAGATATATATCAATATATCATCAAAGTAGACAACAATAATTTTTTTGATAAAAGCTTTTAGCACATGATTCATTAATCTCATAAAAGTAATTGGTGCATTAGATAATCCAAACGGCATCACTAACCACTCATAGAGACCATACTTAGTTTCAAAAATGGTTTTCCATTGATCCCCTTCTTTCATCCGTATTTGGTAATATCCATTCTTTAAATTTATTTTTGAAAATAAGCATGAACCATATAATTCATCAAGCATGTTATCTAACCTTGGAATATGATGTCGATACTTTATCGTGATCTTGTTGATAGCTCAAAAATCCACACACATTTGCCAATTCTCATCTTTATTTGGAACTAAAATCACAGAAACCGAGCATAGACTAAGACTCTCTCTCACAAAATCCTTCTCTATTAGCTCGTCTACTTGTTTTTGGATTTCTTTTATTTCTTCAGGATTAGCTCAGTATACATGTCTATTAGAAATTGAAACCTCATGCATAAAATCAATTTGGTGTTTGATTCCTCTTAAAGCAGGTAACCCACTTGAAACTTCTTAAGAGAACACATCTTCAAATTCCTTTAAAAGAGTAGAAACAACACTTAGAAACAAAAGAGTTAGCTCGTTAATAGAAAGATAAATATCCTTGTACAAGTACTTGTTGCCTTGCTAACATCACACTTTTCACCTCACGTTTTCTCATTATTCAACTCATTTTCCCACTCTCCTCATGTTTTCTCTCTCGCTCTTGTTTTCTCTCTTTGCATTTTTTTCCACTCTCTTCTTCTTTTCTCTCATGGTTTATTTTTCTCTCATCGCTCTCTTTTTCACTCTTTTACTTATATATCGACTTTTCTCTCATTTTGAAGTCTCTTATAATTTTCTCTTGATGTAGCTTCCCATGGTTTAAGTGGCTTAAGAATGATTGTCTTACCATCTCGAACAAAGCTGTACTCATTCTTGAACCCATTATGTTTAACTTTTCGATCAAATTTCCATTGCCTTCCTATTAAAATATGTGTTGCTTGCATAGGAACCAAATCACAAAGAACCACATCATGATATTTTCCAATGGACAGAACAATTTTCACTCGTTTAGTAACTTTGATTTCACGATAGTCACTCAACCACTGTAGCTTGTACGGATTTGGATGCTTTTCGGTTTTGAATCCCAACTTATCCACTAACAAAGTACTAGCAAAATTAGTGCAACTCCCACTATCAACTACAAACCTTGTTATTCACGTGGCATCTAGTACGAAATATGTGTTCTCTTTCTACTTCATCTTCATTGTCTTTCGCTTGAACATTGAGCTCACGTCTAGTGACTAAGAGTTTATCTCTCACCGGTTCCTCTACCTCCACATCGTTACATCTTCTAGTGGGGGTATCTTGCCATCACTTGAGGTCTCACTTTCAACATCTCCATTGTCACGTATTACCATTGTTCTTTTATTCGGAGAATTTGAATCACAGTGGCCGAATCATTGACAACAAGAGCATTTCATTTCTCGAGCTTTTGTTGTTGGAGTAGTTTCAGTCGTTATCTTTTCCTTAAAATCCGCCTTAGGCTTTATAGTTTTTTTTCTCGTGCCTCCAAGTTGATTTCCAATTTCGGTTTGAGAAAGATGAACCCTTTGATTTCAATTGTTGTTCGACTTTGATAGACTTGTGTAACAATTCCTTTATGTCCACATAGTGCTGCATGTCCACTATATTATAAATTTCTCTATTCAATCCTCCAATAAAACGTGTCATGGTTGCTTCCTTGTCTTCCTCTATGTTGGCTTTCATCATGGAAATCTTCCAGACTTTTTGAACCTTGTTTTAGTTCTTTCAATTTTCTACAAAGATCTCTATTATAATTACTAGGAACATATCTCTTACGAATAAATATTTTCATTTCTTCCCACGTGGAAACGGGTCTTTCGTCGTGCCTTCTCCGAATTCTCACTAGTTTATCTCACCATGTACTTGCATAGTCCTTGAATTCCATTGAGGCCACTTAATTTTCTTTTCCTCGGTATAAATATGATCAACCTTTCTTACCCATTCAAAATATGATTCGGGATCACTTTTACCATGAAAATAAGGAATCTCCATCTTGATGTCGCTTAGGTTGTCATCTTCTCGGTTTTTTCTAAGATACCGCTCCTTTTTATAACTTTTGCTCTCATTCTCGGACTCAATATCTTTCTCTATTTCTTTATTATTTTCTCGTGCAAGGCTACTAGTTTGAGCGTCTAACATATTCAATTTCATTTTTCAATATAAGAAAAAAAAAGAAACCGTTAGCGAATAAATAAGGAAATAAACAGACCTCACTCACTCCCTCACGTCTTTACACTCAATCAATGTCACTCACACTCGTATTTCTCCCAATTAATGGCTTTTATAAAACAGTCTCACACTTTTACCTTTTTCCTCTCAATTTCCTCTTTTAGTTCTTTATGTAAGAATCCAATTAAGGAGAAATATTCAGCAAGTAAAAACAATCAAGATCAAACTTATAAGCCAAAAATTCAAACTTCCAAGGTCGTCAAAGTTAAGCTATTTTAAAAGAAATAATGCGATCCAAGGAAAATGTATGTATAATGATGAATGATAATAATGAAGTATTGCTATAATGATGTAATAGCAATAAAGACAATTAATAACTTTGAAGTCACCAAAATTAAAAGAAGTAACTTTGAAAAGAATATTGATGACGAAAGATAGTAAGTACTATTTAAAGTATTGAGATTTTTTTTTATAATAGTAGCAACAAAGACAATAAGAAAAAATCATTCTTTTTTTTCATTTTTTTTTCTTTTTCTTTTCCTTTTTTCACGATATTTTTTTTTCACGTTTTTTATACAATTTGTTTTGCTTTTTTATAAAAAGATAGGAAATAAAGAAATAAGGAAGTAAAAAAGCTTAAATAAAAATAGACCATTCAATAATGCTATCAAAGCTCTGATACCAAATGATGAGAACTACACGTATATCAAACATGAGACCATTCAACAATACTGAAAAAGTTACCTGAATCGCCTTTGAATAGAGTACGAGGAACTTGACCCCAATCAAACCTTGTCGACAGAACCTAAATTATCAAAGAAGGATCTTGACCCAGACCAAACTTGTCGGTAAGAACCAAAGCTATCAAAGTTGATTTATCAAGAATTAACTTGAGAAGATCGAGTTCTTCGCAAAGAACCAAAGAGGAAATTCTCTCCAAATACTCAAGGTGAATTAATCAAAAAGGTTTTGTCTTTCAAAATAACCTGGATGCCTTTAAATAAGCTACATAATTTCTAAGTAAATTAGGAAATAAAAAGATATTAAAAAACTAAAATATCTTTGGAAAGATTTTAAAATCTGCCAAAAGATTTACTTGTTGGTCAAGTAAAAGTTATTTCTTTTGCCCTTTTAATATCTTGTTGTGGGCTGGGGCTTTGGGCTTGTATTCTTGTCAACCTTACATGATATCAATATCTTCTTCAACACATAACATAAGAAGAGTTTTGTTTTGATGTTGAATATATTTTTTTCATTTGGATTTCCTACACTAAACTGCATAGTGTTTCATGCATTTTCTTGGTTCTTGACCTTGTTATTGGGCCTCCAATTCCTTGCAATTGGTCTTTCTCATTGAGATTTATTTGTGTCACCACTTGATTTGCATCACAAATACTTATTTACTTCTAATAAGAAAAACTTACTAATGGTGGAGCTCGTTCACGGTGGTAGTTGTGTTGTCAAGCTGTCTGCAGAAATGATTTTGACTTGGGCTCTAATACCATAAGTTTGTAACATCCTTCCTAGCTCAAAATATGTTCTTCGATTTTTTACTTGCAGCGGAAATAATTTTCTTAAAAAAATCGTTTAAGGCATACATGAAGACTAAAGTTACTTAAAACATATTTACAACATGTTAGTTTTCTTAAACTATTTACAAGCTCTATATACAAAGTTTAAAACTTTTTTTCCTAATTATTATTTACGATTCTTCAGAATCTTTGCCACAGTTCAAAATCCGCTCAAACAGCATCAACCATCCCCATGAACAAAGTGATCAATCTCAGTGTACATCTTCCTCACCTTCATCATAAAACTTATCTATGAGCATAAGGCTCAGCAAGTAGTTTAAGATATGCATGAACATGTACATGATATGCATGAGTAAAACTTTTCTGTTCATTTTATTTCAGGTCTTTCATTCCTTTAATATCTATCATTCCTTATCATTGGGGCTTCCTGGCAAGGAACGAGAGACCACAAACTTGAGCCCACTTAAGGAGACAGCCAACTCGATTCCAAGGGTTGAGAAACCACAAACTTGAGTACACCTAAGGGGACAGCAAACTCAAACCCCTTCCTAATGATATTTACGTAACTTTCTCTTTCTTTCTTTTATCTTTTTCTTTCGTTGCATTTCGAGCTCAACCCGAAACAACCATTTTCATATTATGTTTCTAGAAAACATGATGCACTAAATGTTTGTAGTATGCACGTGTCAAGCAATTAAGTAATATTCATAACATTAAAACAACAATCCATCATATCATAAACCGAATCATGCTTTTCTCCATCATTTTATATGTGCAGCTTATCTTAACATGTAAAGCATAAAACAATGGCAAAGTCCTATTTTTCTATGATGTAGACCCAATTAAGGGAAAAACACACACAATACTACTTACCTTGTCTATCCTTAGCAAGTCTTTTTAGTAGTTGCTACTTTTGTGAATCCCCTTCACCTCAATAACCTAATATCATTCACAATTTTCAGAATCAATGCCTTGTTTTGGGATAACTTTGAAATATGATAACTTGTTCTAGCTATGATTCCAAAGCCTATACGTCACTTAAGGTGTCTGATTTAATGTGCTAAAACATCTAGGGCATGAGATCAGTCCATCATTGATTTCAGATACAAAATCTTAATTTGCACAGAATTGATAGTTTTGCGGCAACTTTGATAAAATATGCCCAACTTCTACCAATTTCAAATTTCCATAATTCATAAACATATATATGATATTCCAACATGATTGGTTAACCAATAAACAGATCCATAGAGCAAAAATTTTAATTTTTGTGTATCATTCATAACCAACTTACAAAGTCATTGAGAATCCCTTAATTCTCACTTATCCTTAATGTAATCATGTGAATAGTGTTATCACTTTAAAAACATAACATATGGTCATAACTCTTATTTTTAGCTTAATAGATTACTCTTGATGAGAGGAACTCTTATCCTCAAAGGATTAGAGGCCTTAGCTTCTTTCCCTTCAACTTTCACTTTCTCTCTCTAAACCCTTTTCTGTCAAGTTCTCCCTCTCTTTCACCCCTTCTCTCTCTTCAGCAAGAAAATGGCTGATAAACAGCCATCCTCTAATATTTCTAGATGGTTCATGAGGTGAAATTACTATTTTGCCAAATTTATCCAATTACTTTACCATTTTACCATAACTTGTTCTATTAATTGCTAAAATACCTCCATTATCATAATTTAAATCATACTTAGTTTAACTAATTAATTCACATTAGTTCTAAGCTAATCCTTATGGTTAACTTAATTATCACAATTAGTAGATCTTAATGACCCCATAATTTTTACTAATTATGTTTTAATCATGATTTTGTTCTAATCATAGAGTGACATGTTTCATACTCGGATTTGCCTTCCTTTCCTACTCCTAATCCACTATGTATGACTTCAAACAAATTTCTAATTGAACCATTTGATAGCGTAAAAACACTTAACTTGTACACTTGTATTAGAGAAAGTAGATAAGGTGTTTGAATGTTACAATTATTCAGAGAAGTTAAAGTTGCAACTAGTTTCTTTGGAGTTAAACGAATATGCCAGTTTTTGGTTGGATAGTATGAGGTGCCAGAGAAGGAGTAAAGGGGAATTTGAAGTTCTTACTTAGCAAACCATGAAAATGCTCATGAGAAGGAGGTTTGTGCTGGGTCATTACAAGCAAGAGTTATTCCTTCAACTCCAAATTTTGAAGCAAGGTAGCCTATCGGTGGAGGTGACAAAATTTGAGACCCTTAGGATCAAGTGTGATCTTAAAGAACCTAAGGAGAAAATTATTTCAAGGTTTCTAAGGGGTTTCATCGAGGAGATTGGAAAAAAAAGGAGTTACAACCTTTAGATACTATGGATATTGTGATTCAATTTCCCATGAAGGTACAGATGAATATTAAAAGAAAGGGAAAAAGGTTGGTTAACTGATTTGCTCCCAAAGCCACCCCTCCTTACAAGCCCTTTTCGGCGGTGGAAGAAAAGCCCTTTTGTTGTAAAGCCCTTGTTCCAAAAGAAAGAAGGAGATTAAGTGTTTCAAGTTTCTTGGTTTATTGCCTCTCAATTTCAAAACAAGTGCGCCATGGTTCTTAAGAAGCATACTAATCGAGTGGCAAGCAAAGATGAAGTCATGAAAGAGGTTAGTGAGGATCAAGAACCCGTGGAGAAAACTTTTCATGCTCAAGAAGAGCAGCTTTTGATGGTGATTTGAAGAGTACAATTATCCTCTCAAGCCCAGAGTTAAGACTTTCAAAGGAAGGATAAATCCCATAGTCGGTGCCTTATTCAAGAAAATGTATGCTATCTTATGATTGATAGGAGGAGTTGTACTAGTGTAGCTTCTCGGCATCTTGTGAAGAAATTGGGTCTAAAAACTTTTTTGTATCCAAGCTCTTATAAGAATATCAAAGAAACAAAGCAAGTAAACTTGGCGTTTTCAGTTGGTGGCTACAAGGACAAGGTCCTTCGTGATGTAGTGCCGATGAGTGCAAGCCTTTATTCTTTATAATGCCAAGTGTTCCTTAAAACTTTTAATCTGATGATAGGAGAGTCCTTCATGATAGTTTCCCCAACCATTATTCTTTACAGTTTGAAGAAAAAAAAATCAAGCTGGCTCCCATTAGTCCAGATCAATGGACCATTCTTAAAGGAGTTGTTAAAGACCATTCTTAAAGGAGATTCGATTGTAATGTTGATGTTCTAAGAAGGTTTTAGGAGATTTAAGAAACTCCTAGGGAGTTCCGGGCATTTCTTGAGGAGTAGCAAAATGTGTTCCAAGAAGAGTTACACCAAGGATTGTCACTCCTTAGAGGGATTGAGCATCAAAATGACCTACAACCAAGTGTTTTGCTCCTTAATAGGTTATCTTAAAGATTGAATCTTGAGAAGGACAAGCAACTTCAAAGACAAGTGAAAGAACTTCTACGTAAGAGCTCTATTAAGAAATCTTTTTTTTTTGTTTAAGGTAAATATATTAAAGCAAAAATAGAAACAATAGAGTGAAGCCAAGAGCCCGAGAATGACCACCCCGAAAAACCCGAGAAGAAAGCAAGGGAGAGCAAAGACCTGAATGGAGAGCCAACATGCTGACTAACCAAATCACAAAAGGCCCGAGAATTCTAAGATAAGTCCTCACAATCAGAAAAATCGGCAAATAACACAAGTCAAACTCAAACAAAAAAGCAGCAGGAACAAAAATGATCAACTCAACCCAGTTGGCATCAAGTAGGGCGCCTCGGGGAGGAAACAAAAAAGAAGATGAACACCTGGGGATCAAGCTGGAGGCACAGCAGCAGCAGCCAGGGAGGAGCGGCGAACAGGGAGTCAGTAGATCTGAGCAAGAAGGAGGCCCGCAGCAGCATCCGAATAAGGGAGAAGCAGCAAAATGACAGCAGATTCGATCAGAGCTTTGGCAGCACAGGAGGAAGAACAGCGAGCAGAATGGCAAACAGCTCCGAGGGAAGCTTGACAGACCGGAGAAACTAGGGGAGACAACAAGCCTTAAGCATGAAGGAGGATAAGCAGCCCTGCAAGAAAACAACAAATAAATGGAGTGAGCTAGTCATGTCGGGGAGGAATGAATCTGATTAGCCATCTTGGGGTGGAGAGCAAAAAGCATCTTGAAGACATGCTTTTCGACTTTTCTAGAGATGTGCTCAGCTGACCAAGACTTTCCCTCAAAAGCTTTGACATTTCTGGCATTCCAGATATAGTAAACCGTGGTGGCACGGTGGCAAGAATGATTTTCATTAAGTTTGCTTTTCTATGATCGATTTTGTTTTCTTTTTTTGTCCATTTGAGAGCACTATTTAAGGTGCTTAGAGATCTTCGAATGCTGAATTTGGATTTGATGATAGACCAGACCGAGGAGGAGAAGGGGCAAGAGAAGAAAAGATGATGGTTTGATTCGGTTTGAGAAGAGCAAAAACAACAAAGATCTGATATTCCTAAGAAGCTTAACTGGTCTTTTGTTTTGAGTCTCGAATGAGCAGCTAGCCAGAGAGTGAAAGAGTGCTTAGGAATAACACATTTGGACCAAACAANTGAAGAATTTCAGTGAGGTCTAGGGGCCGGATACCAGCAGTAAAGATGTTAGATTTTTCCAGGTTCATCTTTAGCCTAGAAACAGAGCCAAAATCAGATATGCAGTCTAGGAGAATTTTGACTGAAGTGGGATCACCTCTGGCTAGAAGCATAAGATCATCTGCATAAATCAAGTGGGTGATATCTAGGCGCTCACACATAGGATGATAATTGAAATGGGAGTTGTGAGTTCTAGATTTTATTAATCTTGAGAGGTATTCAAGGCATATGACGAAAAGATATGGGGATAGAGGGTCCCCCTGTCTAAAACCATTGCCACCCTTAAAAAACTTGAAAAGGCCACCGTTAATGGAGATAGAGTAGGAGGTCGTGGAGAAGCATTCAGAGAGCCAGTTAACAAAGATGGGAGGGAAGCCTAAATCTGCTAGAACATTCCTAAGGAAAGACAAATTAACCAAGTCGAAGGCTTTGGAGAGATCGGCTTTGATGATACATCTCGGGGAGGCCTTTTTTTTATTATATTTTCTCATGAGCTCTTGCATCAAAAGGATGTAATAAAGCCTTTGATGCGAAAGGCGGTCTCGGTCTCTGTCTTGATCTTCATTCCAAGGGATCGGCTTTGAGTCAAGTGAGACACTTTTGATGGTCCCCAAGTTGTCAATAAAGTTTTGAGAAGATCCAGCACAAGCTTTTTGAGGCACCCGTGCTTATGAGTCCTGATTTCAACAAAGTTATTGAGGTGGAATGGGATGAATCCAAATTGGGGATTCCGGCTATTCTAATGCAAGAAGGGAGGAGGACTCTAGCCTATTTTAGTGAGAAGCACAAGGGTGCTACTTTGAGTTATTCCACTTATGAAAAGAAATTTATGCAGTGATCCGAGGCTTAGAGGTATGATAACATTATCTCCTACCCAAAGAAAATTCACACCGACCACCAAGCTCTCAAGCACATTAAGAGACAAGCCAAGCTCAATAGAAGGTATGCCAATTGGGTGAAATTCCTTGAAAGATATCCCTACATCATCAAATGCAACAAAGGAGATTTCAATGGAATGGAAAATTCCTTGTCAAGGAGGTTTTTTCTTCTAACCAAGCCATCTACTAATTTCTTTAGTTCTGATTGTATCAAGAGT
The DNA here is from genome assembly GCA_003255005.1 of Begonia fuchsioides. Classification (NCBI taxonomy): domain Eukaryota; kingdom Viridiplantae; phylum Streptophyta; class Magnoliopsida; order Cucurbitales; family Begoniaceae; genus Begonia; species Begonia fuchsioides. Next base: position 201,451 of record QAOC01045195.1, read on the forward strand.
GTTTATGAGGGTGATCAAGATTTTGGCCATTGGTATGAATTGAGTCTAAGGAAGGAGGATTGGGGCTATCTACTAATTTCTTTGGTAAGGAGGATTTTGGCCATTTCTTTGGTGTACATTGCTACTGGCCACACTAGTTCCGAGAAGTGCATAATTTGTAAGATGGTGAAGAGTATAGTGCTTCCTCAAGGACTCTACCTCTCATTGCCCATGCCTACCCATCCTTGGTCACCCTCAAGGACTCTACCCATCCGAGATTGATTTAAGCATTGATTTTTTCCTCCCTCAAACTTGTAAAGCAAAACATTTTATAAGGGTAGTGGTTGATCGTTTCTCAAAGATGGCTTAGTTTTTGGCTTGTTCCAAGACCGATGAAACTAGTCATGTTGCCAAGTTGTTTTCCAAGGAAGTGGTCTGTTTGCTTACAATCAGAGTATGGATATTACAACTCAAATGAGCCCTTTCGAGGTGGTGTGTGGCTTGAATCCTTTGACTCCTCATGATTTGATACCACTACCCTCAAGGGATGTTCTCAATCCAAATAGGGCAAAGAAGGCTGAGCTAGTGTATCTTATGCCAAGTACGCTAACCAAGGAAGAAAGGAGGCAAATTTCAAGGTGGGAGATTTCGTTTGCCTACATTTAGGAAGGAGTGCTTTACCAAGCAAAGGGGTTCCAAGCTAGCACAAAAAGCTAATGGGCTTTTCAAAATCTTAAAGAAGGTTATTATAAACGTCTTCAAGCTTGAACTACCCTACGGGTATGGAGTCTCGGGTGCTTCAATGTGAAAGATCTTTCTCCTTGTGTTCGGGATGAAGTTGAAGAAAGGAAAGAGGACGAGCCACCCTTTGACTTGAGGAAAAATCCTCAAATACTTGAGGAGGATGACATGCCACGGGAGCCTTTACATAGGGCCGTGCCTCAAGGAGCCATTATCCGATTTCAAACAAGTTTGCTTATTTTGTAAGAAATGTATTGCTAGGATTAACCATGATGGAGCCTACATTAAAAGAGCAAGAACAACCAAATATCTCCTTATTTAGGATGCTAGCTCCAAACCATTAGTAGTGGAAAGCAAAGAGAAGTCGAGGCCCACTTTGGAGGTCGATGAAAGAGTTCACCAGCTTGAAGTCAATTTGGAGGAAATTGAGCCGTTTTTCACATCTTTGCAGCCAAAGACCAAGGGAAGAAGAATGCTGCTTTTATTTGAATCAGCAAAAAGTTGTCTAAGACTTTATAGTTTTCTCATTGGTTTCCATGGGTTTTATGTTTTTGCTTGGTTCTTTGCTTTTAAATGTCTCAAAAGTTGGTCAAGGGGGGACCAATTTTGGAGACCACGTTTGACCCCTGCTCGTCTACATCGGGCAACTTTTAGGTGGTCTAACCCAAGCTTTTTTTTTTTTTGTGTGTTTTGCTAAATCGGGTAATCCAATTTCAAAGCCTCTTATTCACATCTTCTTTCTCAACTTTTGACAAAGTTTAAGTCCTCTTGTAGACATTTGGTAGCTAGTTTTTTATATAAATAAAATTTGCATTTTGCATTTCCATCTCTTTGGTTGGTTTTCTCCTCCAAGACTGGGCATTTTTGGTGAGTCACATCAGCCATTCGAGAGTTTAGAATTAATTTTCGATGGGTTTTGGCTTCACTTTCAAGCTAGGGAGAGCTAGGTCTTGCTGCACGTCTTTAACCACTTCATTGTAATCTTAGAGTATGCATGCAATCCCCAAAGCTCATTCTCCATCACCGAGTTTCTTCCATTTTCTGATCAAGCCATTTTTCCTCCTCTCCAATAACCCTCTGCATATCTTCAAATTCCCTCAAGTTTTCACCCGTGTTTTTGGGGTGGAAACCCAATTTCCCCCACTAAAAATCACTCTAAAATTCAGCTCCCAACTTTATATGTAACTCAAGAACCACCCATAAACCTTAAGCTCTAAGCCCAAAGTCATGAGAAAAAAACCCTAAGCACTAGTCCTAAGCCCTAAGAACAAAGCCCAAAGCCCCAATCCCTAACCAATAAGGCCAATGCCCTATACAATAAATTCTATGCCCAATGCCCTTAAGTTTTAAGCTCCAATCCCTATGCTTTAAGCACAAAGGCCTAAGCCATAAGCCTTAAGCCGTAACCCAAAGACTTAAACTCTAAGCACTAAGATTTAGGCTCTAAGCCCTAACCCCAAAGACTTAAAGTCTAAACACTAAGCCCTAAGTCCTAGGCCCTAAATCCTAAGCCCTAAGCCCTAATCTTAAACCCCAAAGCCCAAACCACAAAGCCCAAAGCCTTATGCCAAAAGCCCTAAGCCCTATGCATTATGCCACATGCCCTAAGCCATATGTGCTTTGCCCTAAGCTTTAAGCCTCAAGCAATAAATCTTAAGTCCTATGCCTTAAGCTCTAATACCAAAGCCTTTTGCAAAAAACTGAAAACCTAAGCCTTGTGCACTTAGCCCTAGGCTCTGATGTGCAACCAGAGCACATCACGGATCACATCACGGCCACGGACGTGACCCCGACGAGCACAGGTGATTTTTCTAACTTAGTTGCTCATTTTACAGGTCTCTTAGCCTCAGACATACCATCCGAGCATGATCGGGAATGGCCCAAGCACTCCGTTACTTGGTGCTCGGCCATTCCCGGCCCCGACGCGTACACCGGGCCTTGTCCGACCATACCCGGACACGGCACACCCGGCAGCCCGGCCCACGATGCAACCGAGGCTTGTGACTGAGATCCGCTAGGCGCCCAACGGGCGCCCCACGACCACGACCCGACGACTCCAGTCGTCGGCCCCGCCAAAGTCCACTAGGGCTTCGGCCCAGCGGAGCACGTGACCGACATGGGTGAACTCACGGTCCAAACCCTTTGGATCGAGTGTTCAACCATGGGCCCTATTTTCGGTCACGCTTAAAAGATTTCCTTTCAGCAAGCATTTAGCCTTAGAAGAGGAAGGAAAGCCAGCCCAAGAGGAAGAAAACTCAACGCTTAAGCGAAAGCCCACGGAGGACCGCCACGACCGATCATTGATCGACCCACGGTCAAGCCTCGGCCCACCTACGGCCCATTCAAAGACTTAGCCAAATTCCATCGGCCAAACTTACTTAATCTTTAAGTATTTTGGTTATTTGGTTAAAGAAAGGAAGAGGATTACATTGGCACGAGCAGATCTTCAGGATGACCGTAGATCACCCATCGGACGCACGAGCATGGCCGATCACCGAACCACCAGCGAACCACAAGGGATTTTCATGTACCAAATCCATGGAACAGCTGTTAAATCTTCAGAGGATCTTCAATCAACAGATTTCCACAACAAACACGCGGATCCCTTGAAGCTCGCCCGTGCCTGACCGCCGGCTCGGCACATTTAGACGTGCCCACGCACATACTCGAGTCATCATCGGTCCATCAAAGAACCAGACCGTGCACTACCTTATGTTGACCACCGAGGAGACTTTAGAAGCCCCGGATCCAGATTGGCTGGAGCCAATCTCTCAATCGCTAGGAGCTCCGTCCACCCGACGCACCCTCTCGGTCAACCTTCAGACACACTCGGTCAACCACCAAACCGACCGTGCCATTCCTAAGTAAACCAAGCCTAAAGTCAACCGAAGGCTTCCAAAACTAATCCAAGGCGTTGAAGACATCAATGGACTTAGCTTAACTTTCTTAGTTTAGTTACTTTACGTTTTTGCTTATTTAAGTGTAACACTTACACTATTTTCAATAGAGTGAATTTTTAGAGAAAAATTATGCAAAGCACCTTCTTCCCGAAAGGTTTGAAGCTCTCTCCGATGAATACTTCTCCGGTGAGTCACATCCGGCCGAGACCGTCAAACCTTTGCACGTACGTTCGGTGAGTCATATCCGAGTGCGGGCGAGGACTACCGAGGAGAATACCTTGATTGCTCAGGTATTCAAATTGTTCATCCATCTCCTATCTAAACTCGCAAGAGTTTAACCATTCCATTCCCCGAGCTTTCAAACCATCCATTACCCGATTTCATCCATACATTCATCCACCGAGCCATCCCATTATTCATCTGAGCCATTTCACTTTTCAAACGACCAAATACCATTATTTCCATCACAATACGCTTCCGCAACACAACCTCACAATTCACACGACCCGATTTCCCGTTTCCCGTACACGACGTTCATCCGAGCCCCGTGTGCGCGCATTCTCCCAACCCATTGTGCGCCGACCCCCAAGGAAGGCACATCAGGCCCTAAGACCTAAGTCATATGCCCTAAGTCCTAACCCTTAATCCCTAGGCCTTAAGCCTTAAGTATAAACCCTAAGCCCTAAGCCATAATCCTAAGTTGTAATCTGTAAGCTGTAAGCCATACGATGTAAGTCGTAACCCATAAGCCCTAAGATCTAAGCCTTAAGCCCCAAAGCACAAAGGCCAAAGCTTAGTGCCCTAAGCTAAAAACTTGAGACCTAGGCTCTTAAGCTTTAAGCCCTAAGCCCTAAGCCCTAAGCCCTAACTCAAACTCAAACTCTTGAAGAACTAAGTCATAATCCAAATGCACAAAGCTCTAAGCCTTTAACTGAAAGCCCTAAGCCTTAATCCCTAAGCCCTAAGGCCTAAGCCCTAACCTTAACTACTAAGACCAAAGTCCATTGCCCTAAACCTAAAGCCCTAGCCAAAAGCCCTAGCCAAAAGCCCAAAGCCCAAAGCCCAAAGCCCAAAGCCCAAAGCCCAAAGCCCAAAGTCCTAAGTTTTAAGCACTCAGCCCTAAGCCTAAACTATTAAAACCATAGCCCAAAGCCCTAGCCCTCATCCATAAGCACTAAGCCCTAACCCCAAGCTCTAGGTCCTTAGCCCTAAGCCCTTAGCCTAGAGCCCTAAGCTCTAAGCCTTTAGCCTAGAGCCCTAAGCCCTAAACCTTAAGTTCTAAGCTCTAAGCTCTAAGCCATAAGCCTTAAGTCGTAAGCCCTAACCCTAAGCGCTAAGCCCTAAACCCTAATCCCTATATCGTATGCCCTACGCCCTAAGCTTAAAGCCATCAACCCAAAGCCCAAATCCATAATCCCTAAATCATAAGCCTTAAGCTATAACCCTTAAGAACTGAACATTAAGCCTAATCCTTAAGCTCTAAGCCCCAAGCTCTAAGCCATAAGCCCAAAACATTAAACCCTAATGTTGGCTTTAAAAGTGTTTTAAAGTCTAACAATTAGAGCCTAACAATTTGTTTAAGTGCTGCAGAAATGTAATTTTTGTGTCGACCCATAATTCCTTGTGTTGACCCTTGTAAAATCCAGAAGCTTAACCATAAATACTTTGCGTCAACCCACAGCGTATTGTGTCGACCCCTGTTCAAAACAGAGGCCGAGTCTTCGAAATTGTGTCGACCCACCTATATAACTTGTGTCGACCCCTCCAAATTATCTGTGTCGACCCCAAAGAAGAATTTGTGTCGACCTTATCATAATCTATGTGTCAACCCCTCAAAGCTGAGCCTGCACTTTACATGTCGAGTCCAACGTTCAAAATATGTCGATCCAACCTACATGTGTCTACTCCAGATTTTCCAGAGATGGATCCTTTAGATTTGTGTCGACCCCAACCTACATGTGTCGACCCAAGATTTTCTAGAGACAGATCCTTCAGGGTTATGTCGACCGCAAAAAAGGTTGTGTCGTCCCCAAAGAATCCAGAGAAGAATTTATGTCGACCGCAACAAAAAGTTATGTCGACCTTTCAGCACTAACGAACAAAAAAAAAATTCAACGGCTATATCTTCGCTGTGTCTAATGGATAGTGCATGTGTCGACCCCAACAGCAATGTGTCGACCCAATTCGGCAGCTCAGCAGCAACCTATAAATAGATGAAACAAGCTCATTTTAATGAGAATTTTTTTGACGAGAGAAAACTACGCCGAAGTGCTGCCAAATTCTTCTCAGACTTTTTACTCTCTCAAATCCTACTACTAAACTTGTATATCATTCTTGAGATTGAGTGAGTCGGTTTTTTACAACCGTACAAATTGTATTTGTTTCTTTGTGAACGATCATTGTAAAAGGGGTGACGCTCCTTCAAGAAAAGAGTCAAAAGGTTTGATTGACACCCGTAAGTCAATCGTAGTAAAGCTCAAGGTTTGAGCGGGAAAGATCTTCGAGGTACATTGAAGCACGGACGTAGGCAAGGTTGGCAGAACTGTGTTACCAAACCGGTGTCATTCTCTTTACTCTAAACTCTTAGTTATTTGTTTAAGAATTCCGCACTAGAGTTTGGAAATAACTAAACAATTCACACGAATTTGACTTAGTCTTTAAAAAGTTTAGTTAACCTAATTCAACCCCCCCACTTAGGTTAATCTCGATCCTACAATTGGTATCAGAGCAGGTATTTAAATTGATTAACCTATATTTGCTGTTGTTTTTGGGTAAATTGAATTATGGCTTTTAATATGAACAACTCACACACAGAGGGTCAATCTATTACTAGACTTCCACTATTTGATGGAAATAACTATGTATATTGGAAAACTAGGATGAGAATCTTTGTCCAAGCTACGGTCTATAGCGTATGGAATATAATTGAAAATGGTCCATACATGCCAATAAAAACTGAGAATGGTATTAATATACCCAAACCGAGTAATGAATATGATGAGAATGACTTAAGAAAATTAAGTCTAAATGCCAAAGCAATGAAAACCTTGTACTGTGCCTTAAATGGTGATGAATTCAATAGAGTACAAGGTTGTGATAATGCTCGAGAAATTTGGAGATTACTCGTGGTAACCCATGAATGGACTAACCAAGTAAAAGAAAACAAATTAAGTATGTTTGTGCATGAATATGAATTGTTTTCTATGCAAAGTGATGAATTGGTTTGTTCCATGTTAACAAGGTTTACTAACATTACTAATGGGTTAAAAGTGCTTGGTAAAGTTTATACAGACGAAGAATGTGTTAGGAAAATTCTTCGAGTTCTTCTAAGAGCATGGCAACCAAAAGTAACCGCCATCCAAGAGGCTAAAGACCTGAAGACGTTAAAAGTTGAGGAACTCATCATATCTCTAATGACTCATGAGATCACGATGAAAGCCAATGAGAAGGAGGGAATTAAGGAGAAGGAACCAACTAAGAGAAAAGACATCGCTCTTAAGGCATCATCTAGTAATCAAGGTAAGTCCAAGAGCGATGAAGAGGATGATGAAGATGTCGCCCTCATTACAAGGAAATTCAAGAGGTTCCTTCAAAGAAAAAGGATGAAAGGAAAGGAGTTCCCAAGAAAATAAAAGCATCCTAAGGAAGAGGAGAAAGAGCTTAAATGCTATGAGTGTGGAAAGCCAGGTCACTTCAAATCCGACTGTCCACAAGCAAAGAGATATCCCAAGGCTTACAAAAAGAAAACCATGAAAGCAACTTGGGATGACAGTGATTCGTCAATCTCCTCATCTGAAGACGAGGAGATAGCTAACGTGTGCTTCATGGCCAAGGAGGACAAGGTACTTGACTCCTTTAGTGATTTAGAAAATTCTGATGAGGATAATGAATTTTTTGATGCTTTCAATGACTTACTTAACGATTTTAATATCTTGAAATCTAAGTATAAGCAATTGAAAAAGGAACATGCCATGTTAACAAAAGAGCATGAAAGTAAAGTTAATCCCTTGGAAAGTGAAATAAGTAGATTAAAGAGGGAAAATAATGATTTGAATGGCATAGTTCTGAAGTTTACTAATGGAAGCAAAAATTTAAACATGCTTCTTGGTAAACAAAGAATAACCTTTGATAAAGCAGGCATAGGTTATGAATCTTTCAAGAAGAAAAAGAAGTATGAAAACTTCATTGAAAAACCAAAACCTTGCCATGTATGTAATAAAATAGGCCATACCTCCTTTGTTTTTCCTTCCAAATTAAGAGACAAAAATCAAAGGTTTGTTCAAAAGTGGGTTCCCAAAGGAACCAATGCTGACCCTCTAAGACCCAAAATGGTTTGGGTACCTAAAAAGAACACCTAATTCTCTTTGTGTAGGTGGAAATCTCCCTTGCAAAGAATCTCTGGTACCTCGATAGTGGTTGTTCGAGACATATGACGGGAGACCCTTCAAAGTTTTCTTCCATCAAGAAAAAGAAGGAAATCAAAAGGGGAAGATAATTGGTATTGGCAATATCGGTAATTCATCTTCCCCTATTATTGAAAATGCCCTTTTAGTTGACGGTTTAAAGCATAATTTATTAAGCATTAGTCAACTTTGTCATAAGGGATATAGGATAATCTTTGAATCAAATCTTCCTTAATAGAAGATAGCTCAAGTGGTAAAATCTTATTCATTGGCTATCGATCCGATAATGTTTATACGATTGGATAATGTTGCATGCCTTGATGAAAAATGTTTTAGTGCAACATCCTCTCTAGATAATTGGGCATGGCATAGGAGATTAGGCCATGTTAGCACGGATATCTTAGCTAGGATCTCAGAGAAAAATCTAGTTAGAGGTCTTCCAAAATTATCCTTTGAGAAGAACAAATCGTGTGATGCATGTCAAATGGGGAAGCAAACAAAGAGTTCTTTTTCCCCAAATTATGTTGTGTCTTCCTCTAAACCTCTCCAGCTTCTCCACTTAGATCTATTCGGCCCTTCTAAAGTAGCTAGCCTAGTTGGAAAGCATTATGCCCTTGTAATTGTTGATGATTTCTCAAGATTTACTTGGGTATACTTTCATAGATCTAAGGATGAGACTTTTGAGACTTTCTCTTCCTTTAGGAAGAAAGTTTAAAATGAAAAGGGTCTCTCCATTGTAGCTATCCGTAGTGATCATGGAGGAGAATTTGAAAATGAGAAATTTGAGTTCTTATGTCTTAATAATGGGATCAATCATAATTTCTCCTCTCCTAGGACTCCTCAACAAAAATGAAATTGTTGAGAGAAAGAATAGATAATTTCAAGAGCTAGCTAGGACAATGCTCAGTGAAAATTCTCTTCCCAAGTATTTTTGGGCGGAAGCCGTAGCTACGGCATGCTACACGATAAATCGAGTATCAATCCGTCCGAGGACAACCTAGGAAAATTTGATTCAAAGACGGATTTTGGTATCTTCCTTGGATACTCTTTGACTAGCAAAGCATATAGAGTTTTCAACAAAAGGACTCTAGTGGTTGAGGAATCTATGCATATCATTTTTGATGAATCACCTCTCTTGTTTGAAAATAGGAAAAAAGTTGAGGAACTTATAAGAGACATAGATTCTTTATCTCTAGAAGAAAATCAGAAAGATTATCTTGAGGTTACCCCCTCTGAAACTCCTCTAAATAACCTAGAAGAGGGTACAAATGGTGACCCTATTAGAGAACTTCCTAAGGAATTGAGATACTCCAAAGACCATCCATTAGAAGATGTGGTTGGTGATCCCTCATTAGGCATCAAAACTAGAGCCTCCCTTAGGAACTTGTATGCTAATGTAGCATTTATTTCTCAAGTGGAGCCTAAGAAATTTGATGAGGCCATATTGGATGAAAACTGGATAATGGCCATGCAAGAGGAACTAAATCAATTTGAGAGAAACCAAGTTTGGGAGTTAGTTCCTAGGCCTAATGATCGCACCATCATTGGAACTAAATGGGTATTCAAGAATAAACTAGATGAACATGGTGTTGTCATTAGAAACAAAGCAAGACTGGTTGCAAAAGGAAACAATCAAGAAGAAGGGATAGATTTTGAAGAAACCTTTGCACCAGTAGCACGAATGGAGTCAATTCGCATGCTACTTGCCTATGCGTGCCAAAACAATTTCACTTTATTTCAAATGGACGTTAAGAGTGCCTTCCTAAATGGGTATATAATGGAAGAAGTTTATGTGGAGCAACCTATGGGCTTTGAAGCCTTTGACAATGCAGACCATGTTTATAAGCTTCATAAAGCTCTTTATGGTCTTAAGCAAGCTTCTCGTGCTTGGTATGATAGGTTGAAGAACTTTCTTTTGGAAAGAGAGTTCAAAATGGGAAAAAATGATTCAACCCTCTTCACTAAACATGATGGTGACGATTTGCTCCTTGTCCAGATTTATGTGGACGATATCATCTTTGGAGCCTCAAACAAAAAGCTTTGCGATAGCTTTGCATCTCTAATGCAAGATGAATTTGAGATGAGCATGATGAGAGAGCTTAAATTCTTTTTAGGACTCCAAATTAGACAATCCATAGATGAAACATTCATTTGTCAAGAAAAATACGTCAAAGAATTGCTTAAGAGATTTGGATTGGACTCTTGCAAATCCTCAAGAACTCCCATGAGTACCACAACAAAATTGGACAAAGATGAAAATGGTCAAGATGTGGACATCAAGAAATATCGTGGTATGATTGGATCTCTTCTATATCTAACAGCTAGTAGACTCGATATTCTCTTTAGTGTATGTCTCTGTGCTAGATTTCAAGCCTCCCCTAAGGAATCTCATTTAAAAGCTGTCAAAAAGATTTTCAAATACTTGAGTGGAACAACAAACTTAGGATTATGGCATCCCAAGGGAACCTCGGTTAACTTAACTGGATATACAGATTCGAATTATGCCGGGAGCCTTGTGGATAGAAAGAGAACTAGTGACTCTTGTCAATTTCTAGGAGAATCATTAGTTTCATGGTTTTCTAAGAAACAAAACTCCATAGCACTTTCAACTGCCAAAATCGAGTATATCGCTGCTGAAAGTTGTTGTGCACAAATGCTTTGGATGAAGCATACCTTAGAAGACTACAATCTCTCATTATCTAAGATTCCTATTGTGTGACAACACTAGTGCAATAAATATCAGCAAAAATCTTATCCTTCATTCTAGAACTAAGCATATAGAAATAAGATATCATTTTATCAAAGATCACATCCAAAAATGGGATATTATCTTGGAATTTGTCAAGCAAGTGATCAATTAGCTGATATATTTACTAAGCCTTTGGATGAAAAGACCTTCAATGGAATTAGAATTCGATTGGGAGTAATTTGACTTGATGGTATTTAGAATTCTCTTCCTGCTGTCTCCTGTGACAGTGGTCGACATAAAAGGGAATATGTCGACCAAACTTAGGTTCTGTTGAAACAACGGTCGACATAAAGAAGAGTTTGTCGACCGAACTTTGAATCTGTCGCAGAATGGGTCGACATCAAATTGGATATGTCGACCGATACTTCGTTTCTGCCTTCGATCGGTCAACACAATCTTGAACCGGTCGACCGGTTTCATAATAATAATAATTATTATTATTATTATTACTTTTTTTTTTAATATAAACCCTACCTACAAATGTTCTTACAATAATTTCACTATCTCTCGGGTATACACCAAAAGGGTCAACATATAAATGTTTCGGTCGACCTAAACCTAGTTTTTTATGCAATGTAATTAAAACCCTATCGCGCTATTGTCAATCGTCAAAATCTTTCTAGCGCTCTCTCTGTTCGAGAGAATTTTTGCAGTCTCCTTTCGGTCGACCCAAACCTTCAGCCTCCAATTTCCACTCCTCAAATGTAACACCCGACTTTTCCAAGTACTGTAAGTTCTATCAATGTTGAATGATGAACAAAGTTATCTGATTTTAAAGGAGATAAGTTCTTTAAATGAGTTTAAGTCCTTCAAATGAAATTAAGTAGATTCGTTGATGAAACTATAGCAACAAGAATTTCTTGATTTGGAGGTTCGTAGAGAAAGTTATGAGTTTCGGAAACTTACAGATTGGTAACAACAACCGGGTTAGAGATCGATAATGAGATAGTTTCGGTTTTCCCATTTTATCATGCAACCAATGAGCTTAATTGACAAAGTAGTATTCTAAGAAATTGTTGAAGACATCAAAAGGAGAATATTGATAGTTTGAACAACTCAATAGGAGTTTTGGTGAAAAAGTTATGCATTTTAGAAGTTGATGAATGAAAACTGAACTAAGGAAATGTGAACTTTTGGACGATGTCTTGTATTTCGTACATTTGATAATCTTAAACTTACAATTTGAAGTTTATGTCTTCTAGAAAGTTCAACAAGACTCAATAAGGAATAGAATGACTTTTGAATCATGAAAATCAGAGTTTTGTAGAAAATGTTATGAAACTTTTAACTTGCGGTTGACACCTCATGCTTGAAAGCCACCTCATGCTAACCTTTCAACTTCCACAATGAGACAAAACCGATTAAGTGCCTTGTAATGCTCTGAAGTTCTTCATTCAGCCACGAAACTTACCTCTTCCCTCTCCTGTTTTCTCTCAAATTTCAGAGTAAACTTAGGGTTTCTAAGAAAGAAGTGAAAACCGATCAATCTAGAACAAGGTTTAACCCTCAACCCTTTGGAGGAAAGTGTTCCTCTCTTCAATTCGGATCTTTTGAGGTAAGAATCATTCAAACCACTCTTTTAATGATTAAATTTAGTTTGAAATAAGTTATGAAGGTTGAATTGGACGTTTTATAGATTAAATGCATTAATTAGTCAAGACAAGTTCATGCATAAACATTTTCGGTGCATTCTGCCCGATTTTAAAGAGGTGAGTGATACGAGATTCTTAAGTCCGAATTTCATCTTGATGTCTTCTAATGAGTTGTAGTAGACATCTTAAGGATGAGAATGATAGCTTAATCATGCAATTTGGATTTATACAGAAAAAGTTATATACGTCGGAATTTAGGTCAAAAGCAGAACATTACGAGTTTGACTAAGATTGTCAACCTTTGTTATGTTTAGGTGATTAAAGTTACCCATTGGAGCTTTGAAGACTTTGACACGACAAACTTAAGCAAGGAAGACATGTAAGTGAATCTCACTCTTGTTTGGCCCTTAAGTGGGACTACATCACAAAGAGAGTGTTAGGGTTTGTTTGGTAGATAGTAAGGAGTTACGTAAGATAAAAATGTAGGATATTATGTATTGATTCTGTTTGGGGTGCATCACACCGTGCACTGACCCAATAATATGGGTTTGATTGGTGTATGATTGCCATTGAATTGTGGATGTATGTATTTATGTATCGCTTAAGTACGTAAAGAATAAAAAAATAGCTATAGAAGTCAATGGACTTACCTTTGGAGACGAATGTGCTATGTTGATTGTTTTTAAGTTAAGCATGCTATAGAGAGATATGTTTACAAATACAGCATGAAATGTTATTAAGCATTGCACGAAAGTATCATGCATCATGTTTTATAAAGAATACGAAAATGTTTTCAAGCATGGTTTTCAAATGTCGCCCAACGATTGATGAGCGTGGTATGGAACACTCTCATCATTCATGCATGAATTGTACATAAAGGTTAAGAAACAAATCCGTGAGGGGATGGCGATACGTAACGCCCGAACGGACAGAAATTAAGAAATGCTATGAAACACCTCCGTGAGGGGATGGCGATACGTAACGCCCAAGCGGACAAGTGTTATGAAACGGATCTGTGAGGGGATGGCGATACGTAACGCCCAAACGGATAAAAGTTAAGAAAATGTCAATGAAATGTTAAGAAATAAATGAATATGCATGTTTTATGAAAAGTTCATGATCATGTTAGGCATGTAGGATCACCTGATTTCTTACTGAGCTTTAGGCTCATTGTTTAAGCTTTGTGATGTAGGTGATGAAGAAGAAGTTGAGGGTGATAACCCTCCATGTTTAATGTAGAATTTTCAGATCGGGATGAAGGCATTCCACGCTGAAGGTTTGAATCGTTAAGTGTCGACCCGTGGGAGATGTATGAAAACGAACAAGTACATGTTTTGAAAAGTTTATATATGTGTAAATAAAACGTTTTAAGTACTTAGTTTTGCTGAATACAATGTTATGTAAGAAATGTTTTGCAATGTAACAAGGGTGCATAATGCCACTCAAATAACTTCTTTCGAGGCTCATTGTTTAAAATAAAATGTTTTAAGGCTCATTGTTTAAGTTTTGCTCACAGATTGGGACATTCAACTCCCCTACATAGAGTTTGCTTATAATCAGAGGTGCATAATGCCACTCAAATAACTTCTTTCGAGGTAGTGTATGGCTTCAACCCATACCCCTGTTGATTTAGTGCCTATACAATCAAAGGAAGTTCTCAATCCGAATGGGGGCAAGAAGGCCAAACTAGTGAAGAATATGCATAAGAAGGTGAGCAAGGCAATTCAAAGGATGAATGAATCATATGCCAAGTATGCTAACCGAGGGAGGAAAGCGACCACTTTCAAGGAGGAAGACTTGGTATGGCTACATCTAAGGAAGGAAAGGTTTCTGAAACAAAGGGATTCCAAGCTAGCACCTAGAGCCGATGGACCTTTCAAGATTTTGGAGAAGGTTAATCTCAATGCTCACAAGCTAGAGTTACCCGGGGAATATGGAGTCTCAGCCACTTTTAATGTCCAAGATCTTTCTCTTTATGTACGGGATGAAGTGGAGGAACGAAAGGAGGAAGATTCACACTTAGATTTGAAGACAAATCCTTAAATACCCCGGGAAGATGACATGCCACGAGATGCCTTACGTAGAGCCATGCCTCAAGGAGCCATCACCTGAGCCTGAGCTAAGGAGTTTTCTAACCAATTGGCTCTTTTGTAAGAAATGATGGGCACAAAATAAATATGGAGGAACCTACCCCGAAGGACTTGGAGCAACCCAAACATCTCCTCATATGGGAAACTAGTTTGGAACCTTTGGAAATGGAGGCCGAGATCGAGTCATCTACGAGCTTGGAACACCATCGAGAGAAGTGCAAAGCCGAGGCAAAGGAGGAAGCCGTACAAGTCTGGTATAGGTCGGGCATAGGTCGGAGACCATGGAGCAAGGTGCAAACCCGAGTTCAAGGTGTAGAGAAAGAATCAGATCTCTCTCTCTAGTTTTATTTTATGCTCTTTTACTTTTGTACAAACAATTATCTACGGTTTTATGGGTTTGGCATGGGTTTGAAGTGGGTTTCTATGGGTTTTCACTTTGCATCGTTTTGACTTTTGAGGGTGTGTCTCAAAAGTAACCGGTTGGGGGGGAACCGAATTTGGGTATGGCCTTTGGTTGCTATCCGATTGAGTTTTGCCTCTCTAATTTGAGAGAGGTTTAAACCCTCTTGTCACTGAGGATTGTTTTTAGTCAAGACAAAGAGTGCTTTGCATCTTCTTCCTTGGCCGGTTTTCCACCTCCAAGACTTGGCTCTCTGGTGAGCAACATCCGGCGACATCCGATAGTGTTCTTCAAGGTTTTTGCACCCTTTTCGAGCTAGGGTGAGCTAGGCCGTGCTACATGACGTCAACCACTTCCCCGTGGTCTTAGGGTAAGCGTATAATCCATATTAGCTCTTCTCAAGCCAAAGCCGTACACATCAAGCCCTAGGACACGAAGCAAAAAACCATAGGCCCTAGGCCCTATGCCATATGCCATATGCTATAATCCTTAAGACCTAATCCCAAAGCTATAAGCCCAAAGCCTAACTTCCTATGCCCTAAGCCCTAATTCTAAATCCTCAAGTCAAAAGCCCTACGCTGAAAGCCTAAGCCCCTAGTTCTAAGGCCAAAGTAAGCCTTACGCATCGATCATAAGCCCTAAGCCCTAAACTCGATGCCATATGCCCTAATCCTTAAGCCCTAAGTGCAAAGCCCGAAGCCCTAATTCCTAAGTCCTAAGCACTAAGAGCTAAACTCTAAGCCTTAAGCATTAAGACATAAGCCCTAAGCCAAAAGACAAATGTAACGCCCGTAGCGTACCGTTTTGTAAACTTTGCTTTTCATAAAAAGATGATAAAATTTTTCTTTTACGATCATGCATTTGTAAAACGTAGCAGCAGAAGACTTTGAAACACATTTATAATTTAAATCTCTTTTGGAGGAATACATGATTGCATGATCGTTCTAAAATACATTAAAATAAAAATCCTCTCGTTCGTTGCTTGGACAACATCGTTCTAATAGCCACGTAGCCCCGGTCATGGGAGCACTTCGTCAACTTAACGTTAGCATCACCTACACTACAAAGTTCATCTATGATCCTAGTGCTCCGTAAGTAAAGCATGAAATGCAGGAATTCAAACATTTTATGAATTTGTAAAACATTTTCTTTTCTTTTCAGTTTGGGTCTTTGTTTACTTTAATTTCCATGCATCCTTATCATTGGGGCTTCCTGGCAAGGAACGAGAGACCACAAACTTGAGTCCACCTAAGGGGACAGCCAACTCGATTCCAAGGGTTGAGAGACCACAAACTTGAGTCCACCTAAGGGGACAGCCAACTCAAACCCCTTCCTAATGACATTTACATAACTTTCTCTTTTTTTCTTTTATCTTCGTCTTTCGTTGGTTTTCAAACTCAACCCAAATGAACCATTTTCATATTCTGTTTCATATGAAATCTCATGCATGTAAATAGTTCGTAACTTTCTTGAAAACATGATGCATGAGATGCCCTTGAACATGCATAATATGGATGTACAAAACACATCATTAACAAATAACATGTGTAACATAAACATAAGAATTCCTCACATCATAGTAAATATCAATTCCAATAACATTTCATAAGTTACATTAGCTTAACTAATTAACAATTGCTAGGAGCATATACTTATTCCGTTTTGACATAAACCAAATCTTTGTGATATTAACATAATTGCAACATGTTATCTAAAAACATGACATTCATAAATCAATCCAAATTAATACTTCAAAACATATATGTGAGCCCAGTACCATCATTCAACATACTCTATCTAAATATTAAATAATTCATGTCATAAGAAACAAGCATAACCTAACACTTCATGGTGTAGGCCCAAGGAGGCAAAACACAAACATAGCATTACTTACCGACCAATTAGGAAACACATAATCAATGTCTTTTAATCACTTCATAACCTATAAATAAAATAACTATTAATTGAAACCCGAAATATTATTCACTGTTTTGCAGCAACTTCAAAGTATCATAACTTATTATATACAACTCCAAATGTCTTCATTTTAAAGCTCAAATCTCACTCAAGGTGTCTATTTTAACGTGGTAAAAGGCCTTTTCCGTTTGATTAGTCTAACATAAGGTTTGAATACAAAACCTAAAACTAGACAGATTTTCCAGTTTTCAATCACTTTTGTATAACATTGACAAATATGAACTAATTCATTTTATCTTTCCTAAATATCCACACATAAGCAATTAAAATATGATTAGATATCATTTTTACAGAACGATAAACCATAAATTCCAAATTTCGTGCACTTTAAATAACTAATTATTATACCATTCTTTATTACTAAGAAAATCACAATTATTCTTTACTAATTATACTATTAATCATGATTAATCTATAAAACTTATGAAAGCTCAATTGAATCCTCTTGATGAGATGAACATTTCTTCTCAAGGAATTGGAGGCCAAATATGTAACACCCGACTTTTCCAAGTACTGTACGTTCTATCAATGTTGAATGATGAACAAAGTTATCTGATTTTAAAGGAGATAAGTTCTTTAAATGAGTTTAAGTCCTTCTAATGAAATTAAGTAGATTCGTTGATGAAACTATAGCAACAAGAATTTCTTGATTTGGAGGTTCGTAGAGAAAGTTATGAGTTTCGGAAACTTACAGATTGGTAACAACAACCGGGTTAAAGAT
>QAOC01045217.1:0-47786 GCA_003255005.1 Begonia fuchsioides
TTAGCATGTACACTCTTATTAAAAGAGCTTAAAGGCATTGAAAATTTCCGAAATTGCAAAATATGCACAATTCTAAACACTGTCTTGAAATTCCAGTTTTGAAACAATTTGCATTGTAATGCACATTATATGAAAAAAATAATATTGTATACCAATCAAAATCTAATCCACAATCTTAAGGCATAAGGGAGTACTTTAGGATTTAAAGAACTCAGCTGGAGCCTATTTTTTTTGCTCGGTTTCTCCACTTTTTTACTTATCACCTCATAGAGTTCACAAAATGCATTTTACGTGCAAGGCTAAAGAGAAGAGACGAGAAGAAAAGTCTCACTCAAACCAATCAGCAAGGATAAAGAAAGTGAGCAGGAGGAAGTAGGAGGTGAAAAATGGGTAAGAATGAGGTGTAGATCTTGAGTTTGTTAATTATGTTCATAGTTCTTTAATTGTCTCGAAGCACTGGCAATGCTCTCCCTTCTTATATTAATAAAAAACCCAACCTGATCTTGAAAGCATCGTAATAAATACTAAATCTTTTATCTTCCATCGAAAGTGCTTATACTTGTGATATCATTAATTTTTGTTTCAACTTCTGAAAACTCACTTTACATTCTTCATACAACTAAAAAACATTTGTACGCTGTCCGAAATGTCCATATGGCATCTTAACCTACCAATGGGATTGAATTGAGTCGTTTGGCGGTATTTCAGTAGGTTTAGATGACGCACATAAAGTTGGTCGAAAATGTCTTTTTTTTTGCTGCATAAAATGTTTGTTAAACATTTTAACATATGAAGGAGCTTTAATTGAGTAGTTTGGCATCATTTGAGAAAAAAATGATGTTTCTTAAAAAGTTCATACGATGTTCAAAAGTATTTGTTGCGTTGCCCGAAATGTTTGTTTGGCATCTTAACCTACTGAGGGCTTGAATTGAGTTGATTGGGGCTATTTGAGCTAGTTCAGACAACTCGCAGAAAAGTTAGTACGACTGCAATTTGTTCACAACCTAAAATTTTTTTTTTGCCAACTTCACCTACCAAAGAGCTTGAATGGAGTAGTTTGGCAGCATCTGAGAAGGTTCAGATGCGCAAAAAGTTTGTACGATATAGAAATATGTTTTGTGCACTGCTTGAAATGTTTATTCATGCCACGCTTGGATTTAGTCATTTGGCAGCATTTAAGTAGATTCAGAGGACACGCGAAAAGTTCCTACAACGTACAAAATCATTTTATTCATTGCCAAAAATGTTCGTCCAAGATCTTAACCTACCATGAGACTTGAATTAAGTCGTTTGGCGGCATTTGAGTAAGTTTAAACAATGCACCAAAAGTTTGGACAACGTACCAACCATTTTATGCACTGCCTGAAACGTTCGTTTTGCCTCCTAACCAACCAAGGGGCTTGAATGGAGTGGTGTGGCAGCATTAGAGTAGGAAAGACTATGCCCAAAAAAATTGTTCGACATTCAAAAACATTTGGTACACTACTTGAAATATTTGTTTGGCCTTTTATGCTATCGATTGGCTTTACTTGCATCATTTGACACTATTTGAGAAGATTCATATGACGTGCAGATATTTTATATGACATACAAAAACATTTATGTGTGCTGCCCAAAACGTTTGCATAAAAGGCCAATCGATAGCATAAAAATATTTTGCGCGTAGAATATTTTGGGCTTTACTTGATGTATAAAAATATTTGTTTGGCCTTTTTATAAAAATGTTTGCAAAAAATTTGTTTGGCCTTTTTGCGCTTCATAACATTTTACCTTGTTTATATGACGTGCAACAAGTTCATACGATGTATAAAAATATTTTGTTCGTTGCATGAAACATTCATTTGGAATCTTAATCGATTGAAGGGCTTGAAAATAGTTGTTTGGTAGTATTTTAATAGGTTAAGAAGCGCAAAAAGTTTTAACGACGTATAAAATTTTTTTGTGATTTGCCATAAATGTCCGTTCGACATATTTATCTACCAAAAGGATTGAATTGAGTCATTTGGCGACATTTGGACATATACATATGATGCGCAAAAGGTTTGTAAAAGCAAAAAATTGCTTTGTGCACTACTTGAAATGTTTCTTCGACCTTTAAGCCTACCAAGGGGCCTAAACTAACTCGTTTGGTTGCATTTGAGTAAGTTAAGATGACTCGTAGAAAGTTTGTACGATGAACGATAATAATTTTTTCACTGCCAAAATTGTTCATTTGACAACTTAACTTACCAATAAGATTAAATTGAGTCATTTGGCACAATTTGAGAGAAATCAGACAACGCGTAGAAAGTTCATACAATGTTCAACACATTTTTTGTGCTCCACAAAACAATTATTTGACAACTTAATTTACCAAGGGCTAGAGTTAAGTCAATTGACATCTTATATTATCTAGTTCAGACAATGCCTAGAAAGAATGTACAACTTATAAAAACATTTTGTTTGGTACCCAAAAGCGTTGTTCGGCGTCTTAACCAACAAAGGGCCTTGAGTGCAGTCGTTTGGCAGCACTTGAGTAGGTTTAAATGACGCAAAAAAGGTACGTACAACGTAGAAAAACATTTTGTGTGCTGCCCAAAGTTAGTAGGTTTTAGCATGTCAAACGAGCGAGCTTGCGAGCCAGCTCGCTTGTTTGGCTTGGCACTGTAGCGAGCCAAGCCGAGCCTGGCTTGAGCTCGGTGTCTCAGGCTCGCGAGCTTCGCGAGCCATAGCTACCGAGCTCGCTCGCGAGTTGGGCTCGTGAGCCGGGCTGGCGAGCTCGCACTGGCCACTGGCCTGGTTTGCTACGAGAACCAAGATCACACACACTTAATCGGACTTGTCGCTTTCCACATAACCGGGGAAGTCTCGTGGACGGCGATCGGGAAATTGGCTAGGTCCAATTTAGGATGGGGTTTGCGGAAGCGTAATATGATAGGAATGAGGGTGTTTGGAGGTGGAAAATTTTGAAAGGCTCGATAGAATGTGGAGATGAGTCGGTGGTGAATGTATGGACCGGGATAGGCTTGTGGAGGGGGTTGAAGGCTCGGGGATGAAGATGGTGTGAGGTAATGGATGTAGGCAATTCAATACTTGAGCGATCAAAGTATTGAACTCGGTAGACCTTGAATGTCTTCTCGGATATGACGCACCGATGAACACTCGAGGGTTGATAAGACTCAGACGGATATGACTCACCGGAGGGGAATTATCGGAGGGAGCTTTGATCCTTTCGGGAAGAAGGTGCAATGCACAATTTTACTAAAATTCTCTCTGTTGAAAATAGTGTAAGTGTTACACTTAAATACTAAAAACGTAAAAGATAAAAAGCTAAAAAAGTTAAGCTAAGCCCTTTGATGAATTAAACGTCTTGGATTAGCTTTCGAAGCCTTCGGTTGACTTTAGGCTTGGTTCATCAGGATTGGGACGGTCGGTTTGGATTGTTGACCGATGGTGCTCACGGTTGACCGAGAGAGTGCGTCGGGTGAGCGGACCTCCAAACGAATGAGAGATTGGCTCGAGCCAATCTGGATCCGGGGCTTCTAAAGTCTCCTCGGTTGTCAACATGATGTAGCGTACGGTCTGGTTCTTTGATGGTCCGATGATGACTCGAGCGTGTGCGCGAGCACGTCTAAATGGGCCGAACCGGCGGGCGAGCATGTGCGAGCTTCAAGGGATCCATGAGTTTGTTGAGCAAAGCTATTGCTTGAAGATCCTCTGATGATTCAACAGCTTGTTCACGGATTTTGTGCATAAGAATCTCTTGTGGTTCGCTGGTGGTTCGGTGATCGGCCTTGTTCGTGCGTCCGATGAGTGATCTACAGTCATCAAGAAGATATGCTCGTGCTAATCTGAACCTCTTCCTTTCCTTGACCAAATAACCAAAATACTTAAGGATTTAAGTAAGTTGGCCGATAGAATTTGGCCAAGGTCTTCGAATAGGCCGTAGGTGGGCCGAGGCTTGACCGAGGGTCGGTCAATGTTCGGCCGTGGCGGTCCTCCGTGGGCTTTCGCTTGAGCAATGAGTTCTTCTCTTCTTGGGCTGACTTTCCTTCCTCTTCTAAGGCTAAATGCTTGTTGAAAGGAAATTGACTAAGTGTGATCGAAAGATAGAGCCCATGGTTGAACACTCGATCCAAAGGATTTGGACCGTGCTTTCATCCATGTCGGTCACTTATTCTGTTGGGCCGAAGCCCTAGTTGACTTCGGCTAGGCCGACGACTGAGGCTTGGGTTGTCATCGGGTCGGGGTCGTGGGGCGCCCGTTGGGCACCGGGCGTGTCTCGATCACGAGCCTCGGCTGCATCATGGGCTGGGCTGTCGGGTGCGTCGTGTCCGGGTATGGTCGGACATGGTCCGGTGTGGGCGTCGGGGCCGAGAATGGCCTAGCACCAAGTGATGGAGTGCTTGGGCCGTTCCCGATCATGCTCGGAAGGTGTTTCCGAGGCTAATAGACCTGTAAAACGAGCAACTAGGTTAGAAAAATTGGGTGGGCTCGTTGGGCTGGTCGGGGTAGAATCCGTGATATGCTCGGGTTGCACATCATGGCCGACGTGGAGACGCCCGAAGTCGTCGCCGTCCTCACACACAACCCCAACGCCGACGCCAGACGCTGGTTGCCGACGGCCAATCCAACCTCAGTCCCCAACGCCGACAACAAAACAGAAGCAGAACTCAGAATCGCGGTTCTTCTGGATCTGTCCGTTCTTCTGGATCGGCCGACCCAACCCCAACGCCGATTTCCGACGCTGGAGAATGGCCGATTCGTAGGTTGATCAGAGTCGGCGACGAAACAGAAATTAGAAGCTCGTGCCCATTGCCGTTCTTTAGAGAAGAAGAAGGCTAGATGAAGAAACATAGAAGAAGAAAAAGAAGACTACTGATTCTGCCCGTTGGCTACTTCATTCCGCGTTCTGCCTTGCATTCGACCGTTCCAAGGGTGGAGAAACAACGGTCAGATGACCGTTGTTTCTCCCTCCCCTCCGGCAAGACCTGCGTTCTGCTTCGACCGTTGAGACTGGATTCTCCCCCCCCACCCGAAACCTCTATAAATTATAGGTTCGTATTCCCCTTCTTCATACTCTCTTTCTCTCAATTTCTAATTCTCTCTCTCAAATTTATCTTTCACAATTTCTTATTTTCTCTCTACCTTCAAATTTCAATCAATCTCTTACACTTGCGATCATTCTTTTCACGTATAGAGTTTTCATTCAATAAAGTATGTTTTTAAATTCGTTTAACTTTTTCTTTGTAAATTTCCTTTAGTGACATATTGAATGAAATGGCTAGCGACGTTCAATCTCACAATTCACAAAGAAATGAACTCGATAGTTATCTTGAAACTTGTCCTCAAATTGCTTATGGTGACGAAAATTTTGATATTTTGGGTTGGTGGAAACTCAATGCCACTTCATTTCCCATCCTTTCCAAAATGGCACGTGATGTACTAACACCTCCAATTTCAACTGTAGCTTCCGAGTGTGCTTTTAGTGCAGGTGGACGTGTATACGATGATCGACGTGGAAGACTTGCACCGGATCTTGTGGAGGCACTTATATGCTTAAAAGATTGGAACGACACCGTTACAAGAGATCAACAATGAGAAGACGACATAGTAGAAGAATTTCAAGATTTGGATTTTGAAGACTAGATTTAACTTCAAATTTTAAACATTACATTGTAATTTGTATTTTCATATTTTTTTTCTTCATCTTGTATTTTACTTTTGACATTTTTGCACATGATTGACAATTAGATGGGTGCGAACCTAGTTGGGATGCATCTAATATGTAACACCCGACTTTTCCAAGTACTGTAAGTTCTATCAATGTTGAATGATGAACAAAGTTATCTGATTTTAAAGGAGATAAGTTCTTTAAATGAGTTTAAGTCCTTCTAATGAAATTAATTAGATTCGTTGATGAAACTATAGCAACAATAATTTCTTGATTTGGAGGTTCGTAGAGAAAGTTATGAGTTTCGGAAACTTACAGATTGGTAACAACAACCGGGTTAAAGATCGATAATGAGATAGTTTCGGTTTTCCCATTTTATCATGCAACCAATGAGCTTAATTGACAAAGTGGTATTCTAAGAAATTGTTGAAGACATCAAAAGGAGAATATTGATAGGTTGAACAACTCAATAGGAGTTTTGGTGAAAAAGTTATGCATTTTAGAAGTTGATGAATGAAAACTGAACTAAGGAAATGTGAACTTTTGGACGATGTTTTGTATTTCGTACATTTGATAATCTTAAACTTACAATTTGAAGTTTATGTCTTCTACAAAGTTCAACAAGACTCAATAAGGAATAGAATGACGTTTGAATCATGAAAATCCGAGTTTTGTAGAAAATGTTATGAAACTTTTAACTTGCGGTTGACACCTCATGCTTGAAAGCCACCTCATGCTAACCTTTCAACTTCCACAATGAGACAAAACCGATTAAGTGCCTTGTAATGCTCTGAAGTTCTTCATTCAGCCACGAAACTTACCTCTTCCCTCTCCTGTTTTCTCTCAAATTTCAGAGTAAACTTAGGGTTTCTAAGAAAGAAGTGAAAACCGATCAATCTAGAACAAGGTTTAACCCTCAACCCTTTGGAGGAAAGTGTTCCTCTCTTCAATTCGGATCTTTTGAGGTAAGAATCATTCAAACCACTCTTTTAATGATTAAATTTAGTTTGAAATAAGTTATGAAGGTTGAATTGGACGTTTTATAGATTAAATGCATTAATTAGTCAAGACAAGTTCATGCATAAACATTTTCGTTGCATTCTGCCCTGCCCGATTTTAAAGAGGTGAGTGATACGATATTTTTAAGTCCGAATTTCATCTTGATGTCTTCTAATAAGTTGTAGTATACATCTTAAGGATGAGAATGATAGCTTAATAATGCAATTTGGATTTATACAGAAAAAGTTATATACGTCGGCATTTGGGTCAAAAGCAGAACATTACGAGTTTGACTAAGATTGTCAACCTTTGTTATGTTTAGGTGATTAAAGTTACCCATTGGAGCTTTGAAGACTTTGACACGACAAACTTAAGCAAGGAAGACATGTAAGTGAATCTCACTCTTGTTTGGCACTTAAGTGGGACTACATCACAAAGAGAGTGTTAGGGTTTGTTTGGTAGATAGTAAGGAGTTACGTAAGATAAAAATGTAGGATATTATGTATTGATTCTGTTTGGGGTGCATCACACCGTGCACTGACCCAATAATATGGGTTTGATTGGTGTATGATTGCCATTGAATTGTGGATGTATGTATTTATGTATCGCTTAAGTACGTAAAGATTAAAAAAATAGCTATAGAAGTCAATGGACTTACCTTTGGAGACAAATGTGCTATGTTGATTGTTTTTAAGTTAAGCATGCTATAGAGAGATATGTTTACAAATACAGCATGGAATGTTATTAAGCATTGCACGAAAGTATCATGCATCATGTTTTATAAAGAATACGAAAATGTTTTCAAGCATGGTTTTCAAATGTCGCCCAACGATTGATGAGCGTGGTATGGAACACTCTCATCATTCGTGCATGAATTGTACATAAAGGTTAAGAAACAACTCCGTGAGGGGATGGCGATACGTAACGCCCGAACGGACAGAAATTAAGAAATGCTATGAAACACCTCCGTGAGGGGATGGCGATACGTAACGCCCAAGCGGACAAGTGTTATGAAACGGATCTGTGAGGGGATGGCAATACGTAATGCCCAAACGGATAAAAGTTAAGAAAATGTCAATGAAATCTTAAGAAATAAATGAATATGCATGTTTTATGAAAAGTTCATGATCATGTTAGGCATGTAGGATCACCTGATTTCTTACTGAGCTTTAGGCTCATTGTTTAAGCTTTGTGATGTAGGTGATGAAGAAGAAGTTGAGGGTGATAACCCTCCATGTTTAATGTAGAATTTTCAGATCGGGATGAAGGCATTCCACGCTGAAGGTTTGAATCGTTAAGTGTCGACCCGTGGGAGATGTATGAAAACGAACAAGTACATGTTTTGAAAAGTTTATATATGTGTAAATAAAACGTTTTAAGTACTTAGTTTTGCTGAATACAATGTTATGTAAGAAATGTTTTGCAATGTATGTTGTATAACTTAATATTATTGACCACTACGATTTACGTTTTAAGTACATAGTTTAAGTTTTGTATGCATTTTATGAAGTAAAGTAAGTGACCAAATATTACATATGATTTTCCTCTTAAGATTACTATTTTATTACTTACGTAAGGAGGATGTGACATAATATGTAGTGATGCAAATGTCAAATTAATATATTAATTTGTTGGGATGTTTCAATTTCAATCACATTTTTTTGGTATGAATAAAATAAATTTTCCGACAATACCAATAATAACACATATGTTTTACAATATAATTTTATTTTATTTTAGCTCGTTGTGCTCGGCTCGTTTGGCTTGTGGCTCGCGAGCCGGCTCGAGCCACAATTTTTTAAAAAAAGCTCGTCAGGCTCGGCTCGTTTGGCTCGCTCGGCTCGTTTGGCTAACTCGGCTTGTTTGGCTCAAGCCGGCTCGTTTGCCATCACCAGTAGGTTTAGACGATGTAGAGAAACATTGTACAATATATGAAATTGTTTTGTGCTGGCTGAAATTTTTGATTGGCCTCTTGACCAATCGAGAAACTTGAATTTAGTTATTTTGCATCATTTAATTAAGTTCAAATGATACACGGATATTTTGTACAATTCTTAAAATGTTCGTTGGCATCGCAACCTACCTAGTTGCATGAATTGAGTTGTTTTGCAGCATATAAGTAGGTAGAGATGACGTGCAAAAAGTTTGTATGCAGTACGAAAATAGTTTGATCGCAGCCTAAAATGTATGTTCGGAAAATTAACCTACCGAGGGTGTGGAATAGAGTCGTTTGATAGCATTTGAGTAGTTTAAGACGATGCACGGAAAGATTAAATGACGTATCAAAATATTTTATTCGCTGCCCAAAATGTTTATTCAATCTCTTAACCTACCAAGAGGCTTGAATAGAATCTTTTAGTGGCATTTGAGTAGGTTTAGATGATGTAGAGAAGCTTTGTATGATGTACTAAAACAATTTGTACGTGCCCAAAATATTTGTTTGGCTTCTTAACCTACGAAGGGGCTTTAAATTTATTCATTTGGCAGCATTCAGATAAGTTCAGACAATGCGCTGATAGGTTTACATAGTATGAAAGTATTTTTTCACTTACCCAAACGTTCGATTGACATCTAAACCTACTAAGGCGCTTCAATGGAGTAGTTTTGCAGCATTTGAGTAGGTTAGACATCACCTGAAAAGTTTGTACAACATAGAAAAACATATTTTTGGTTCAAAAATATTTGAATGACTCACATAAAGTTTTCATTTTGTAAGAAAACATGTTGTGCACTGCTCGAAACGCTCGTGCCACTTATTAACCTACCGATGGGCTTGAATTCATCATTTAGCGGCATTTGAGTAGGTTCATAGGAGGCATGAAAAATTTACACTAAAACCTGGAGTTGAAGATGGCTGATGATCAGCCATTTCGTGCCGAGAGAGGGAGAAAGGTAGAAATAAGATGAAAATTGTGTAATTAGCTTTAGCGAGAGAAAGTGGAAGATTGAACAGAAAAAGGGAGAATTGGTCTCCAAGACCCTTAACAAGAAATGTTCCTCTCATCAAGATAAATAAATTAATCTAAGAATGATTTGGTAAGATTCATGTAATATGTTTTATAGATTAATCATGGTTAATAGTATGATTAGTTAAGGAATTATTGTCATTTTGAGTATTAAATAATAATATGATGATTATTTGTTACAAGTGCACGGACTTAAGAAGTTATTGTTCATAATTTTTTTGTAAATGACATATAATCCTATTCTAATTGCTTAATTGTTGATATATATGAAAGATAAATAAATTGGTTCATATTTGTTTATGGTATACCAAAGTAGTTAAAAATGGTAAAATCTATGTAGTTTTAGTTTTTTTGTTACAAACATAAGTTAGACGAATCTATTGGGCAAGCCTTTTTAGCATGTTTAGCTAGACACCTTATCTGATATTGGTGATAGGGATCAGTTCATTTAAAATTGTATACATTACATTATGATAATTTGAAGTTGCTGCAAAAGAATGAACAATATGTCGGGTTAAGATTAACAGTTGTTTTATTTATAGTTTTTGAAAATATGATGCATGAAATGCTCCTCAACATGCATAATATAAATGTACCAAGCAGATCATTATCATGCATAACATGAACATAACAATTCATTAAAAATATTACAAACTATTACCAAGGATGATTTTCCATGAAAAGACAGATCTGAGGAAGAAAAGAAAAGAAAGAACCATTGCAAGATAAAGAAATAGGCGAGCCACGAGTAGTTGATTTATGAGGTGGAACCCTTGATCTATCATGGCAAGCCACAAGGTGGAAATCTGGTTGCTAACTATAAAAGAAAATAATAGAATGACACAGAAAAGAAAAGAAAATATTTTACAAATGCATATCATGTTAGCATTCATGCATTTCATACTTTAGTTACTAAGCATTGGGCTCATTGATGAACTTTGTGGTTGAGGTGATACTGATATTCAGTTTACATTTTGCTCCCATGATCGTGGCTACATGTCTCTTAGAATGATGTTGTCTAAGAACAAACGGGAGAATTTTAATTGTAATTTATTTTAGAACAATCATACAAATAAGGTATTTCACCAAATGAGATTTTATTTATAATTGTATTTCAAAGTCTTCCACTGCTACATTTTAGATGTGTTTTACCATCGTTTTTTAAATGAAAAGTTTAAGAAATGGTATGCTACAGGGTGTTAAATTTTTTACTGCGCAAAACATTTATTCGGCGTCTTAAGTTACTGAGTGACATGAATTGAGTCATTTGGAGGCATTTTAGTAGGCTTACATGACACGCAAAAACTTTTTACGATGTTCAAAAATGTTTTGTTTCCTAGCCAAAAAATTTACTTGGCATCTTAACTTACCAAGGGACGTGAATTGAGTCATTTGGTGGCATTTATATAGACTAACATGACGCGCGGAAAGTTCGTACGACATATAAATATGTTTTTTTCGCTGCTCAAAACTTTCATTCGGCCACTAAACCTAACAAGGGCTCCAATTAAGTTCTTTTGGCAGCATTTGAGTAGTTTAAGAAAACCCACAAACTGTTTTTACAACGTTAAAAAATGATTTGTACACTGCTAGAAATGTTTTTTCGGCCTCTTTACCTACCGAGTGTCTCGAATTCAGTCATTTAGAGGCATTTGACTATTTTTAGACGACACGCAAAAAGTTTGTACATATTGTAAAAATATATTTTTTACTTCCCAAATTGTGCATTCGGCATCTTAACCTACTGAGGGGCTTGAATTGAGTAGTTTAATATGATTTGAGTAGATTTAAATAACAGACAAAAAGTTTCTATGATGTAGGAAAACATTTTATTCGCTGCTTGAATCGTTCATTCGACATCTTAACCTATCAAGCGTCGTGTGATCTGAGTCGCCTACAAAGTGAAACATAAAAATCCAAACATATTTCTAAGCAATGGAGGATTGAAGAATAGGAAAGTGTATGATATTTTCTATAAAGTTGCCCTTTAAACAATATTTGGCCAATTCCTTGAAATCTGAATCTAATATTAAAATGTAATTATCACAGGAATTGTAGCTGATTTTAAGAGCTTTTTGGAATTTTCTAGATTGTAAAATACATACATTGTTTGCATTTTTAATTATGCAGATTCTCAAAATAGAAGTGCATCAAAACAATCTAGTGTGAGGCACACAAAAAATAAAAATTCTACTATTGAACTATATTTATTTTATATTTTAGGTTTCTTAATAGTTATTTTATATTTAATTTAAGTTTCCTAATGTTGTTAGTTTATTTTCTAATTACTTTTTGTAGTTTAGAAAGTGTTGAGCCTATTTTAAGGCATCAAGCTATTGTAATAGATAATAACTATTATGATTTATTCAGCTTGGTTGTTTGGAGAGATTTTTCCTTTTGATTCTTTGTGGAGAACTCAATCTTCATCAAGTTAGTTCTCGATAGGTCAACTTAGATAGCTTTAGTTCATACCGACAAGTTTTGTTTGTGTAAAACTCCTTAGTTGATAACTAAAGTTTTGTTGGCGAGGTATTATTGTGGTCAAGTTCCTCTTACTTGTTTTACAGGCAATCCATGTATCTTTTAACCCATTTTTGAAGGGTTTTGAATTTGATATACCAATGCTTATCATCAAAACAACTTGATTGAGTCGTTTGGCTGCATTTAAGTACGTTTAGACGAGGCATGAAAATTTTGTATGACATACAAAATCTTAACCTATCAAGAGATTACATTTCAATTAAGTAGTTTGACACTATTTGTGAAGAATCTGATGACACAGTAAAAGTTAATATGAGGTTAAAAAATGTTTTGTGCGCTGCTCGAAATGTTTTTTTTAGCTTCTTAATCTACTAATTTTTTTTAACCTACTTCGGTTAACGTGCAGAAAGTTTGTACGATGTACAAAAATGTTTTGTCCACTTCTTGAAATATTTTTTCGACGTCTTAACATACCTAGGGGCTTGAGCGGAGTAGTTTTGTAGTTTTGTGTAGCTTTAGGCGACGCACGAAAAGTTCGTATGACATACAAAAATATTTTAGTCGTTGCTCAAAATTTTCATTCGGCATCTTAACCTATTGAGGGGCTTCAATTGAGTCATCATTCAAGAAGAAGTGAACAATTCAAAGAAATTTCATACGTGTTTTGCCCGAAATATTTGTTCGGTTTTTTAGCCAACCAAAGTGATGTGCCAATGGGCCAATTGAAGACTAATCTATCAAGGAAGATTTCCAAGTTTTGTTAAAGTGTGTTTTTTTATAGGATTTCGTAGATGGACATTCTTTATGTATCTCAAGTAGTTCTAGGGTCCACATGATAACAATTTTTAAGTTAGAAACAACAATAGAGAATCAAGTGCAAGCTAAAAGTTTACCTACAACAAAGTTGGCCCAATGTTGATTTTTGAGACAGAGCAAGGCAAAGTTATTTCAAAGAATCGAGAGTCTATTCTATATTTTGGAGAACATAAACAACAATGCAAAAAATATTGAGCTTTGGGGAAGCTATGGAATTTCAGCTATCTTCAATGTTTAAGCATTGGATTTGAGGAAAAATCTTCAAGCCCAAGTAAAGCATGATTTAACGCCCTATAGCATACTACTTTTAAACTTTGCTTTTCATCAAAAAAGGTAAAAAAAAAAAAATTGATCATGAATTTATAAAACATAGCAGCAGAAGACTTTAAAACTCATTTTTAATTTAATAAATCATTTGCATAATCATTCTAAAATTTATTACAATAAAAATTCTCTTGTCTTTACTTGGACAACTTCGTTCTCATAGCCACATAACGATGCTCATGGGAGCTTTTTGTCAACATCTCGTTTGTTCTCTTCTTTTTTTCAATCAAATAAAAATCATCATCACCTACATCATATGCATTTGTAAAACATGTTCTTTCATTTCGATTTTGGGTCTTTCTTCTATTTCTTTTAAGCATCATTCTTTTCTTTTCTTTTTTTCTTTAGTTAGGGACTTGGTTTCCACCTTATGGCTCACCACTATCAATCAAGAGTTCCACCTCAAGGGTCGACCAGTCCATTTTAAATCATGGGTTTCACCTGCTAAATTGTCAACTTCATGGTTTGCCAAGCTCATGTACTACTTTGGGTTCAACCTCATAATTTCACTACCTCATGGCTCGCCGAGTTCTTTATCTTGTTATTGTTTCTTTTATTTATTTTCTTCTTTAAATGAGTTTTTCATCAAAACTTATGTAAGAAATACTTTGTAATTTTCTTGAAAACGTGATGGATAAGATGCTCGTGAACATACATGGTTTAAATGTACCAAGAAGATCATTATCATGTGTGACATAAATATAGTAATTCATCACATTATAGAAAAGATCACAATGTTCTATCTTATTTTGTAAGCTATATTAGTTTAACTACTTCAAAACTGCTATCTTCTTCCATTTTAAAGTAAAAACAAACTCTTGAGACATTAACATAACTGTGATATATTATCTACAAACATAATATTCATCTTAAATCCAACTTAATACTCTAAACAAGATCCTCAAGAAAAAGACCATCAATCAACATATTCTATTTCAATATTTAAAAAATTAATGTCATTAGAAACAAACATACCCTAATTGTAACGACCTGATTCCCAAGCCACTGTTTCCTGCTGTTCTTACTTACTTACTTACTTACTCACTTACTTTCTTTCTTTCTTGCTCTTTGGCGACCCGAGAACCGGTCCGTTACTGGTTTCTTACTTACTTACATTACTTTCTTACGTTGGTAGAAAACTTGTTACTTTGATTTCTAAAAAAAAACTATCTGACGTTTGTAAAAAAGTTTACAAAGAAAACCGTTGAATAAAAGAAACATACATTTGAATCCCACCTTTAAATAAAATACATAAGCATTTAATAACTTAAAACTGCAGCGGAAGACAATTACTTCAACTTAAAATACATTCAATTTCAAAACATTGGTAATCTATCACACCAAAATAAGGGTATACATTTTAATTACATATTCAAAATATTGAAAACATTTTATATTATAACTGTGTGTGTGTCATCCATCACTCCTCGTCGGTCATCACTCAATAAACCGTATCATTTGAACACCCCTCTGCTCTAACTTCTTGATCAGTCACTTGCACCCTTTCCTCCATTACATTTCCCACATTGGAAAGCCTAAACTATGAGCCTAAATCTCAGTAAGAAGCATAACTATAAAATGCAATGCATGAGTATGCTATGCTCAAGGTGTCAAATTGTTCCTTAAAGAGTCTACTATAACTTCTTAGAAGACACCAAATTCAGAAAATGAGTGTATGAATTGCTTAAAATCCATAACCGGTCGACCGCATAAAACAAGGTGTCGACCGCTGCTAAAAAACAGAGAGCATGCCTTTTAGAAATCAGTCGTCCGAATTCCTAAATTACAAAACGGACGACCTAAACTACAAAACGGTCGTCGGAATTCCTCACCCAGTTTTTGTCTACAAACTTGCAACATCCATAACTTTGTCTACATAACCCCAAATTG
Organism: Begonia fuchsioides; assembly: GCA_003255005.1. Lineage (NCBI taxonomy): Eukaryota > Viridiplantae > Streptophyta > Magnoliopsida > Cucurbitales > Begoniaceae > Begonia > Begonia fuchsioides. The sequence goes on from QAOC01045217.1 coordinate 15,130, forward strand.
AGTGATTCAAACGGCTATAGATTATCCTAAGAGTCTAATTTAACTCTTATCAAGGACATAAACTCACATTGGTGCTACAATTTTACCGAATCTCAAAAGAAACTCAGAGGGTAGAATAATACCTTGAACTTTAGCTTGCACGAAAACTTCATAGAGAAATAGGGGGAAGAAGTTGTGCTGGTAGAGAAATGGCAGACCATGCCTTCTATCTCTTAATTAAACAAAATTAACCTTTCTTTTACGTCCACCGATCGGATTGCTCCAGGTTGTTGCTGAATTTTCAATTCAAATCATGAAAAGTGTCGACCGCTAATCCTTTGCGGTCGACCGTTTACAACGTGTCGACCGCTAACCTATTTGCGGTCGACCGTTTGACATACCGCCAATCTCTTGCGGTCGACCAAAATAGAAGGTGTCGACTGCCAAAACTCTTGCAGTCGACCAGATTTTACATGAAGGTAGTCCTTTAGTATATTTAACCCAACTTACTTCATTAATTTACTTAAACCTAGCAACCATCAAACAATGGACTTCAAACAAACATCAATCAAACCCAAACACTTGGGCTGGTGCACGGTGTGATACACCCTAAACAGAGTATTCTTATTCTAATTATTCATAATCGTAACCAATTGACGTGTTTCTAATTTTCCAACCTTTCCAAATAACTTTATTATTTTCTTCACCACCTTCGACCTACTAATTTACTAATATCCAAAATACCTTAACACTCTAATATTCAAGCAACATTCATAAAAATAATTTTTAAACGTTTCCATCTTAAAGCCACAAAATTATTAAAATATATGAGGGTTGTTACATTCTACCCTCCTTAACAAAAATTTGGACCTCAAACATCTCCGGATACTTTTCCTTCATTTCTTGTTCTCTTTCCCAGGTGGCTTCTTCCACGTTATGATTTCGCCATAGAACTTTCACCAATGGAATTTGCTTGTTCCGCAACTCCTTCATCTTCGTATCCAGTATCCTTATTGGCTGCTCCTCATAACTCATAGTTGGCTCTACTTCTATCTGCTCTGATTTTATCACTTGGGATTGATCACGAATGCATTTCCTTAACATTGACACATGAAACACATTGTGAACACCTGCCAAGTATTCCGGTAATTGCAGCATATAGGCCATGTTTCCCACTCTCTTAGAAATATTAAATGGTCCAATGAATCTCGGTGCCAATTTACCTTTCTGCCCAAACCTCATCATGCATTTGAGTAGCGAAACTTTCAAAAACATTTCATCTCCTTCCTTAAATTCTAGTGCTCTTCCTCGTCGATCTGCATAGCTTTTCTGACGATCTTGGGCAACCTTCATCCTTTGTTGTATGGTTTTCACTTGTTCTACCTTTTGTTGTATCATTTCGGGTCTGTAGATTTTAATTTCTCCGGCATCATTCCAAAATAATGGAGACCTACATCTCCTTCCATACAACGTTTCAAATGGAGCCATACCAATAGACGATTGATAACTGTTGTTATACAAGAATTCCACTAGTGGTAATAACATACTCCATGACTTCTGAAAATCCATAACACATGCACGCAACATATCCTCAAGGATTTGTATAGTCCTCTCAGTCTGGCCATCTGTTTGAGGATGAAATGTCGTGCTAAATGCCAACTCTGTTCCCATAGCTTTGTTCAAACTCCTCCAAAATCAGAAGTAAACTTTGGATCTCTATCAGATACAATGGAAACTGGAACTCCATGTAATCTTATTATCTCCTGCAAATATAGCTCAACATACTTTTCAATGGAAAATTTTGTCCTTACCGGGATAAAATGAGCAGATTTTGTCAAACGATCAATAATCACCCAAATGCTATCATGACCTTTAATCGTTGTTGGCAATCCAACTACAAAATCCATAGAAACGTGGTCCCATTTCCATTCTGGAATAGCCAACGACTTCAGCATTCCTGAGGTCCTTCAATGTTCTGCCTTTACCTGTTGGCATACAACACATGATTCAATATATTTTGCGATATCCTTTTTCATTCCCGGCCACCAAAAACTCTGTTTCAAATTCTTATACATCTTTGTATTTCTTGGGTGAACCGAAAATTTTGAAGAGTGAGCTTCTATCAATATCTCATTCTTCAATTCTCGGTTACGTGGAACATACCATCGATTACAGAATTTAAGTATTCCCTCCTTTGAACACTGAAATTCAAAAGAATTAGGCAACTGCCCTTCCATAAACTGCATATACCTCAAATCCTCTTTTTGAGCTTCCCCAATTCTGTCCAACAAATTTGGTCTCACAGTTAAAGCACCTAACTGCACTGTTAGATCTGATATAACTTCAATGTCTGCCCTTTGCAGCTCATTACAAATTTCTACCAAAATTTGCATCATCTCTCACTGCACTGCTACTGACTTCCTGCTCAGTGCGTCAGCTACCACATTAGCCTTTCCTGAATGATATTTAATCTCAAAATTGTAATCTTTAACAAATTCCAGCCATCGCCGCTGTCTTAGATTCAGCTCTTTTTGTGTGAAAAGATACTTGAGACTCTTGTGGTCCATGAATATCTCACAGTGACATCCATATAAGTAATGTCTCCAGATCTTTAGGGCGAAGACTACTGCTGCTAACTCTAAAATATGGGTAGGATAATTTTTCTCATAATCTCTCAATTGTTGTGATGCATAAGCAACTACTTTACCTTCTTGCATCAGCACACATCCTAAACCCATCAACGACGCATCGGAAAACATACTAAAAGCTCCATCTTCCATTGGAAGTATTAGTACTGGTGCTGAGGTTAACTTGTCCTTCAATAGTTGAAAACTCTTTTCACAATTCTCTGACCACCAGAACTTCATGTTTTTTCTTGTTAATCGCGTCAATGGCGTAGCAATCTTAGAAAATCCTTTAATAAATCTTCTATAGTACACTGCTAAACCAAGGAAACTTCACACTTCAGTTACATTCTTTGGTTGTGGCCATTCATGAACAGCTTGCACCTTTACTTGATCAACGGATACACCTTCTTTAGAAATCACGTGACCTAGAAAATTCACCCGATCTAACCAAAATTTGCATTTAGAGAATTTGGCATATAACCGGTGTTGCTTTAATATACTTAAGATCATCCTTAAATGCTCCTTATGTTCCTCTTCCGACTTAGAATACACCAGAATATCGTCGATCAACACGATGATAAATTTATCAAGATACTCATGGAATATTCTATTCATAAGATCCATAAACACTGCTGGAGCATTTGTCAAACCAAACGACATTACCAGGAACTCGTAATGTCCATATCGGGTTCTGAATGCGGTCTTTGGAATATCTTCCTCCTTTACTCTTAACTGATAATATCCTGACCGCAAGTCAATCTTGGAAAATACCCGTGCACCCTGCAATTGATCAAACAGATCATCAATCCAAGGCAACAAATACTTATTCTTCACTGTTAACTTGTTTAATTCATGATAGTTGATGCATATCCTTAGGGTTCCATCCTTCTTCTTTACAAACAAAACAGGGGCTCCCCACGGGGAGAAACTAGGGCGTATAAAACCCTTGCTCAACAACTCCTCTAATTGCCCCTTCAACTCATTCATTTTGGCTGGAGCCATTCGATACGGATTGTTTGATATCGGTTCCGCTCCGGGATAAACGTCTACCACAAATTCAATTTCTCGATCAGTAGGTAGTCCTGGTAAATCATCTAAAAACACTCCTGAAAACTCCTGAACTACCTGAATCTCCTGTAACTTCAGATCAGGCTTCTTACGACAATCCACAATACTTGCAAGAAATCCCATACAACCACCCTTTAATAATTTTCAAGCCCGTACTGCCGATACAATCGGTAATTGCTTTTTATTCCTTGTCGCTTGAAAATAAAAAGCATCTGACATAAGAGGTTGAAAATTGACTATTCTAGTTCTGCAAATTATAGTTGCAAAATGTCGAAACAGCCAGTCCATCCCTAAAATAATTTCATATGCATTCATCTTCATTATAATGAACTCAACGTCCAATATGCGATCATTGATTTGAACCCCACAATCTATAATTACTCTATCTAATAGTAGACAGGCACCTGAAGGTAGCATCACTTCATACAACTGCTATGCCACCTCACGTACCCGATTCAACTTCTTAAAAAACTCTTCAGACATAAATGAATGCGTAGCTCCTGAATCTATCAATGAAAAACATGACCAGCTATCCTCTTCTATTCTGGTTTGTTAGGAGGTGCCTTCGGACAATCACGCGCCATAGGTCCCATCTCCTTACATCTAAAACAGCGTCCAGATCCAGCCATACACTCTCCTGCATGCTTTCGATCACACTTGGGACATTCCAATATTGGCCCCAGACTTTTAACTTACTTTCCTTTCCCTTGTTCGTTCGAACCTTCACTTGGCCTTTTCATCCCACGCACTGGTTGCCATTGTTTACTTAGTTGCAGTTGGACTTCTCGAAGGATGTTCCCGGTTCTTGCTTCACCAACTTTTATTCTGCTTCCGCAAGGTATAGAGACTTCGAAACAACCTTGGAATATTGAGCATCCTCTGATCCCCAAGTCTTTATTCCTTTATAAATTTCTGGTTTTAATCCTTGCACAAACTGCTCAACTTTATCTTCATTGGTTGCCACCAGCTGTGGAGCAAACCTTGATAGGCCTTGAAACTTTCGCACATATTCAGCTACTGATCCCCACTGCTTCAGTTGCATAAACTCCATTTTCTTTTTATTCTGATCGGCTCTACTAAAATATTTGTCATAGAAAATTTTCTTGAATTGAGCACATGATAGTTCTTGAACATTGATAGTTACCTCAACAGTATCCCACCAATTCCTTGCATCCATAGTAAACAAGAAGGTTGCACAATTAACTTTTTCTCCTTCCTCAATCTTCGCATACGGAAATATCTTCTCCAAAGAACGAATCCACTCCTCAGCCAACACAGGGTCTGTTGACTGTCCATTAAATGACGGAGGATTCATTTTCCTAAATCTCTCATAGCTCAGCTCTCCAGCATTACAAGGAAACCGTCAAATGATAAAAAAAAAACATACATTTGAATTCCACCTTTAAATAAAATACATAAGCATTTAATAGCTTAAAACTGCAGCGAAAGACAATTACTTTAACTAAAATACATTCATTTTCAAAACATTGGTAATCCATCACACCAAAATAAGGGTATAAATTTTAATTACATATCCAAAATATTCAAACCATTCAAAAACATTTTTATATCACGAATGTGTGTGTGTTATGAATCACTCCCTGTCGGTCATTGCTCAATAAACCGTATCATTTGGACACTCCTCTGCTCTAACTCCTTGGTCAGTCACTTGAATAATTTCCTCCATTACATTCCCTACATTCCAAAGCCTAAACTATGAACCTAAAGCTCAATAAGTAGCATAACTATAAAATGCAATGCATGAGTATGCTATGTCGTTAAAACAATTCACAATTTCATTCACGTTTCTTAGGTTCATATCTTCTTTATCTTTGGAAATATTACAGGATCTCAAGAACACTCCCTCCACCTACTTCAACTTTTACTGATTTTGGGCCCACTTACTACTTGGAGTGCTCAGGCCTGTAATAACCATTTACTTTACTAATTCTTAATTCATCGAAGAAGAAACATAATTGGCGTCCCATACCACCAATCATATCTCGTTTACCTCCAACAACGTTGTAAATCCATGCATGAAAATAGTCCGTAGACATTTTGTAAAACTATGATGCATGACCATGTGACTATGAAAACATCACTTAAATCACATCACATAACATAAAAATAAGCATACATCACCAAACATGTCATGAAAACAAACATGCAACACACGTCTAACATAATCCTAATCTTTGCAATGTAGTCCCACTTAAGGGCCAAACAATCTTAATGCAAACTTACCTTAGCTACTTTCTTGAATCAATCAACTTGAGCCCCTTTTTAATCCAATAAATGACCTAAGTATATAAATCATATATGGATCAGAATTTGCATAAAGTCTTAACTTTCTATTCCAACTTCAAATGACTATAACTTCCTCGTTAATGATCTATTCCTGATGATTAAGGTGTCAAATTGTTCCTCAAGGAGTCTACTAGAACTTCTTAGAAGACACCAAATTCAGAAAAAAACTTAAGCATGTCGACTTATGTCGATAAAACAAAGGGCATTCACTATTCGGTCGACCCAAACTATGAGGGGTCGACCCATGTCGACAAAACAGAGACCGTGTATTCTTAAATCGAGAACCGGTCGACCTAAACTATAAGGGGTAGACCGCAACTCTCCCAAGTTTTTGTATACTAACTTGCGATGTCCATAACTTTTTATACATAGCCTGAAATTGAGTGATTAGAACTGCTATAAATCACTTTAAGAGTTTACTTTCACTCTTATGAAGAAAACAAACTCTAATTCCTACTACCTCTCGACCGAATATCTCTTTCTTTCTCAACCTCACTCTTCTCTTGATGAACGTAAGACCTTCAGAGAAGATAGGGAAAAGAAATCATGATGGGAGGGAAATGGCAGACCATGCCTTCTTATCTCTTAATTAAACAAAATAAACTTTTTCTTTACTTCCATCAATCGGATTTCCCCACATTTTGACTTACTTTTCAATGACATGTATGAATGTGTCGACCGCTCGTCCAATTGTGTCGACCAAAAGTGTCTGAAGGGTTAAGTTGTGTCGACCCTTCCTCAATCTTGGGGTCGACCGAAGTATCCCAGTTGTGTTGACAGCTCGCTATTGGGTCGACCGAAAGAATTCCCGAGACCGACTTGGGTCGACCGCTTGGTCCTGGGATCGACCGAAAGTGTTCCTGAGAGTGGCTTGTGTCGATTCCTCTTAAATCCTAGGGTTGACCTAAAGTATTCAGTTGTGTCAACCCCTCCTAAATCCTGGGGTCGACCTAAAGTACAGAATTGTGTCGACCCATCTTCAATCCTGGGGTCGACCGAAACTATTCATTGTGTCGACCCTTCCTAAATTCTTGGGTCGACCAAAACTTACTTGAAGGTAGTCCTTTAGTATATTTAACCCAACTTACTTCATACTTTACTTAAACCTAGCAACCATTAAACAATAGACTTCAAACAAACACCAATCAAACCCAAACACTTGAGCCGGTGCACTGTGTGATACACCCCAAACAGAGTATTCTTATTCTAATTATTCATAATCGTAACCAATTCACGTGTTTCTAATTTTCCAACCTTTCCGAATACCTTTATTATTTTCTTCACCACCTTCGACCTACTAATTTACTAATATCCAAAATACCTTAACACTCTAATATTCAAGCAACATTCATAAAAATAAATCTTAAACATTTCCATCTTAAAGCCTCAAAATTCTTAAAATAAATGAGGGTTGTTACAGGTACCACCTCATGCTTCTTGAAAAGCCACCCCTTGCTCCACCTCATGCTTCTTGAAAAGCTACCTCTTGCTCCACCTTATGCTTCTTGAAGAGCCACCTCTTGCTCCACCTCATGTTTCTTGAAGCCTCCTCTTGCTCCACCTCATGCTTGAGAAGCCACCTCTTGCTACACCTAATGCTTCTTGAAAAGCCACTTCTTGCTCAACCTTATTCTTCTTGAAGAGCCACCCTTTTTCTCCACCCAATGCTTTTTTAAGCCACCTCTTGCTCCACCTCATGCTTGAAAAGCCACCTCTTGTTGCATCTCATGCTTCTTGAAAAGCCACCTCTTGCTCCATCGCATGCTTCTTGAAAAGCCACATCTTTACTTTTCTATTTCCCTTATTTTTTTTTTCACAACCCTCTTCTATTCTCTCAAAGTTAAAAGAAGGTTAGAGACATTTCTTACAAAATCAGAGAAATTTTGGGAGGTTAGTTAGTTAATCGAACACTTTCTACTTTATTACAAGCAATTATTTAGAAGAATTTGAGGTAGAAAAGTGTTGTAAGTGTTTAGTTTGCATCTAATAGAGTTGTTCGTTCAATTACATCTTATTCACCATTTTGAATTTTCAGCATCTAATAGATGTTATATTTTCCTATTAGGAAGATTAGTAATTTTAATTGAAAGGAAAAGAGAAAATTAGTTAGCGATTTGTATTCAAATGTCAAAGAGAGAATATAGAAGAAAAACGAACATTATGCGCGTTAAGCAAACAAAGGCCTAACCAAAGTCATATTTGAATTGGAAGATTGGAAAGAAAGATTTGCAATTGCAAAGAAAAAAAAGTTAGGTCCTTAAGTAGATGGTTCTTTTAAAGTGTTGGAGTGAATCAATGATAATAACACAAAATTTAGTTACCAAGTGAATATGGTATTGGAAGTGCCACTTTCAATGTTAGTGACATATCTTTATATGATGCAAGAGATTTGAGGATGAATCTATAACGTCCTTCGTTGCTAGAAATATTTTTTTACTTGCAGCGAAAAACATATTATCATAAGAATTGTTTAACGAAAACATGAAAACTAAATTTACTTAAAATAAATTTACAACATTTTAGTAAATTATTAACAAGCTATTTATGCAAAGTTGCAAAATTATTTTCTTAACTATTATTTACAATTCTTCAAAATCTTTTCCCACGGGTCATAATATGTGTCAGTAAACTCAATTTAAATACAAATCTATACTCTCTCATCATTGGGGATTCCTGACAAGAAACGAGAGACCACATACGTGATTTGACAAATGGAGACAGCTAACTCAATTCTAATTACCGAAAGACACAAACTTGAGTCCACTAGCAAGATAACAAACAAAACTCCTTCCCAATGACATTTACATAACTTTCTCTATCATTCTTTTACTCTTTTCATTCGTTAGTTGTTTGAGCTCAACCAAAAATAACTATTTTCATATTATGTTTCATATCAAATCTCGTGCAAGTAAATAGGCTGTAGCTTTCTAGAAAAACATGGTGCATAAGATGTATTAATGAACATGCTTGAAAGGAACATATCAAACACTCAATAATGTCAATAACATTAACACAACAATTCCTTATGTCATAAGCTAAATCATGCTTTTTCTACATCATTGTATCCATGCATTTGGTAGTGTCATCAAAAGTGTAAAAGGACAAATTAAAAAAATTCATGTTGTTCTATGATGTAGAACAAATTAAAGCAAACCACACAGAATACTACTTATCTTGTTTATCCTTAATAAATCTTTCTAGTAGTAGGAAAAATTATGGATCATCTTTACCTCAATTTCCCAAGATCATTCATGATTTTCAAGTCATGTCTTGTGTTAACTTCAAAATATAATAACATCATTAAATTGTGTGATTTATAGCCCATATCTCCCTCAAGGTTTCTAATTTCATGTATTAAAAGAGCGAGGATATTGGATTAGTCTAGCCTTTGTTTCTAGAATAAAATCTAAATTTTACACAATTGATAATTATGTGATAACTTTGGTGAAATATTCATAACATTTCCCAATTCCAAATTTCTTTGATCTATAAACACATATATGACATTAAAACAGTATTAGTTAACTAGTAAAGAGAACCATAGAGCAAAACTTCTAACTTTTTGATTCTACTCACAACCAACTTGCAAAACCATTATTTATTTTACAATTCTTATTTATCCTTATCTAATCTTGTGAATAACCATAATCAATCTACACCTTTTAATGTAAAGTCATTTATCTAGATGAGAGGAAAACTTCTCCTCAGAGGATTAGAACCGAATTTACACTCAATCTCCACTATTTATTTGCTAAAATACTTTTCTCTCAATTTCTCTTTTATTTTCACCCACTATCTCTCTAATCCACGAAATTGGCTGATGATTAACCTTTCAACAACATTTCTACATTGTTCATGAATGAAAATACATTTTTTCCAAACTTATTCATTTAATTTTTCCATTTTACCATTGGAATCTCATTTCATTGTAAAATACATTCGTCATTGTCATTTTAATCATACTTAGCTTAACTAATTAATTCAAATTAGTAATAAAATATTCATTGGGATTAAATTAATTAATCATGATTAGTAAACCTTAATCATCCATCAATTATAACTAATTATGCCTTAATCAAGATGAGACACTAACCCATAGTGACATGTGTCATATTCTAATTTGTTTGCCTTTCCTAATCCTAATTCCATATGGGTCACTTCAAATAATTTCTAATTACAACATATAACAGGTTTAAACACTTAATATGTACATAGAATCTTTTCAGGTGAAAAGAAAATGAGGCGAATAAAGGGGTGACACAATTACAAGGTTCAATCCCAAAGAGAAAGGCCAATTGCAAGGAATTGGATACCCAATTACAAGGTTCAAAACTAAGAGAATGCATGAAGCTCGTGCCTGCAAGTCCCAATCTCATGGCGAAGTTAAGGCCCCCTCTTTGCTTAAACCCGCTCCAATATCCCTTACTCGTGAAAGTCATGGGACCTCTCAACCTATCCCGAACGCACTGGTACTTTAAACTAACCACGCCCCTTGCCTCGTACATTTAACCCGTAAAGTTGTCAATGTTGCCAAGTCTGCATCTTTCTCAGAATAATGTTGTTCAAAATCCTCTTTCAACAAGCTGGCTTCTATTGATATTTGATCCAACGACAAACTAGTGGCTGAAAACCCAATTGCTAGCCCCATGACTCCTACTTATTCAGTGGATGATTCATCCTTCAAATTAGTTAGCCATGCCATGGAGTCAAACCACACTTAAAAAGTTGCAAAGACTTGCAAAAAAAAATTCTGAAAAATAGAAAAGGTGAGCTTGAACCAAGGCACTGGTTTGTGACCTAAATTTTTGTTTTTAGGTGTTGAGGAGTTGATTTGTGACTACCTTACTTATTTGATTTCTCCCTTTTGTGTCTTGGCTTAAGTTAAAGATGGGATGAGTTGCTGTTTGCAACTTTCTCCCCTTTGGCTGAAGTTCATGTTAAAATGTTGTATTTTTTTTTGTTTTTTGATGTTAATTTACCTAAAAAAAGAGAATAAATGAAGCACTATGTGCATTGGTGGAGGAAATCAATATAAAAGAATCTATTCAACATGAAAAAACAATGCTTATAATGTTAAATGTTGAAAAAGATATTCACGTCATTTTAGGTTGTCAAGAACTCAAGCCCAAGAGCCCAAGCCTCCTACAAGATATTAAAAGGGGAAATGAAATAAGAAAGTGCATGCAACTTTCTTTAAATCAAACTCTTACTTGACCAGCAAGAATCATTTAACTTATTCGACAACCTTCCTAAAGTTATTTAAAAAAGTGTTCATTAGAAAACTTGTAGTTTCCTTTAAGATCTTTTTAGAATGGTGTAAATCGTAAAGTTCAAAAATTGTTTGCCTACTAAAATCCATGATTTACCAAAGCAGAAGTTGACTTCAAAAATTCTGTATTTTATTTTATTATTTAGGTTAAGTTTTCTAATGTCTTTAGTTTGTTTCCTAAATACTTTCTATTTCCTAATTTCCTTATTCTTAGTTTAAAAAGTGTGTGGATTATTTAAAGATATCCAAGTTATTGCATTATTATTCACCTCGAAAGTTTATAGATTTTTTTTTCTATTTTTCTTTGCAAAGAGCTCGATCTCGTTCAAGTTAATTCTTATGTGATTGACTTTGATAGCTTTATTTCTTACCGACAAGTTTAGTCCGAGTCAAGCTCCTTGTTTGATAATTTAGGTTCAATCAACAATGTTCGATTAGGGTCAAGTTACTCGTATGTGGTTTAAAGGAAATTAATATATTTTTTTCCTCATTTTTTGAAGGTCTCGAGTTTGAAATAATCGTTGTTCTTATCATTTCGATTGATGGTCATGTTACTCGTAGTTCTCATCCTCCTTATTATTCCTTATTTCCTGTTTTTCTATCTTTCTTATTTTAAAAAAAGCAACAAAAAAAATTGATAAAAAAATGTGAAAAAAAATTGATAAAAAAATGTGAAAAAAATTTATTCAGTAATATTTGCTATTAGTATTCCAATTTTCCTTATAACGACTTTCAATATTTTGTGTATCCAGTAATATTTGCTATTAGTATTCCAATTTTCCTTGTTTTGAAGTGACTTCAAAGTTCTTCGTTGATTTTTCTCTTTCTCACATAATTGAACCAATACCTTTTCATCATTATTCATGAGAGTTTTTTTCATCGATCCCATTATTTCTATCAAAATAGTTTGACTTTGACAAGTTTGGAAATTTGAATTATTAGCTTAAAAGTTTGACCTTTATTATTTTTACTTGTTGAATTTTTCTCCTGAATTGGGTTCTTAAATAAAAAAGTAAAATAGAAAATTGAAGGGAAAAAGCAAGAATATGAGACTATTTTATAAAAATCCATTAATTGAAAGAAACACAAGTGTGAGTGACATTGAATGAGTGTAAAAGCATGAGGGAGTGAGTGAGGTAAGTTTATTTTCTTATTTATTTGCTAAGGTTTTCTTTTTTTTTCTTATCTTGAGATATGAGTATGGATAAAAGTCAAATTATCGTTGCTCCAGAGGCATATGCAAAAGTCATACAAAGACTAATAATAAAATTGAAACGAGATCGAATATGTTAGAGGCTCTAACTAGTAGCCTTGCACGAGGAAATAATAAAGAAAAAGAGCAAGATGTTGAGTTCAAGAATGAAAGCAACAACTACAAAAAGGAGTGGTATCTAAGAAAAATTGGGAAGATGACAACCCGAGGAAAATTAAGATTACAATCCTTTCTTTTAATACTAAAAGTGATCCTAAATCATATTTGGAATGGTTAAGAAATATTGATCATATTTATGAGTTTCACAACTATACCTAGGAAAAGAAATTAAGTTGGCCTCAATGGAATTCATGAAATATGCAAGTACGTGGTAGGATCAACTAGTTCGAATTCGGAGGAGGCACGAAAAAGACCTGTTTCTATGTGGGAAGAGTTGAAAACACTAATGTGTAAGAGATTTGTTCTTAGTTATTATCATCAAGGTCTATGTAGGAAATTACAAGAACTAAAGCAAGGTTCAAAGAGTGTGGAAGACTATTACAAAGAGATGGAATCAACCATCATTGAAGAAAACAAAGAGGAAGATGAGGAAGTAACCATGGCACATTTTATTGGAGGATTAAATAAAGAAATTTGCACCATTGTTGACATGCAGCACTATGAGGACATAGAGGAGTTGTTACACAAATCTATTTGGGTGGAGGAACAACTAAAATCAAAGGAAAATTCAAAAGGTCGATCTTTCTCAAACTCAACTTGGAAGTATAATATTAGGAATGAGAAACCAACGGTAAAGCCTGAGGAGGATTTCAAGGGAAAGAAAACCACTACCTAAAATAATGCTTCTATAAAAGGTAAGACTAAAACTACTCCAACATCTAGAGTTCTAGAAATTAAATGTTTTTGTTGTAAAAAATTCAGCAAATATGCTTGAAACTTTTAGAATAGAATAATGGCAATATTTGACAATGGGGATGTTAAAATTGAGAACTCAACTGGAGGTAGAGGAACTCGTGAGAGGTAAACTCTTAGTCACTAGACATGTGCTCAACGTTCAAGGCAAGGACGATGGATATGAGGTACAAAGAGAGCACATATTTCATACTAGATGCCATGTGAATAACAAAGTATGTAGTTTCATAGGTGATAGTGATAGTTGTACTAATGGTACTAGTACTTTGTTAGTGAATAAGTTGGAAATGGAAACCTAAAAGAATCCAAATTCATACAAGCTACATTGGTTAAGCGATTTCGCTTAAGTCATAGTTACTAAAAGAGCAAAAAATCCTTTGTCCATTGAAAAATATCATGATAAGGTTATTTGTGCTTTTGTTCTTATGCAAGCAACACATATTTTATTAGGAAGCCTTGACAATTTGATAAAAAAACGTCATGCATAGTAGGTTCAGGAATAAGTTTATCATTGTTCAAGATTGTAAGACAATCATTCTCAAGCCCTCTTAAACCATGAGAAGCTAGGTAGGATCTAGAGATAATTATAAGAGATTTCAAAATAAAAAAAGCCGATATATGAGCAAAGGAGTGAAAAAGAGAGCGATGAAAAAAAAATAGCCTGTGAGAGAAAACAAGAGGAAAAAGAAAAGAAAGGAAAATAGAGAAAACAAGAGTGAGAGAGAAAACAAGAGGAAAGTGGGAAAATGAGTGGAATAGCAAAAAAAGTGAGTTGAAAGTGTGATGTTGGCAAGGTAACAAGTACTTGTACTCTTGTACAAGGATAGTCATCTTTCTACTATTGAGCTAAACCCTTCGTTTCCAAGTGTTGTTTCTACTATTTTAAAGGAATATAAAGATGTGTTCCCAGAATAAGTTCAAGGTTACCTCCTTGACGAGGACTCCCAATAGGCCAGCATACCGAGCTAATTCTAAAGAAGCACAAGAAATCCAAAAACAAGTGGACGAGCTAGTAGAGAGGAGTATCATGAGGGAGTGTCTTACTCCATGCTCGGTTCTTGTGATTTTAGTTCCAAAGACGAATGGGACCTGACGAATTGGCATTGATTGTTGAGCTATAAACTAATCATGATGAAGTATCAACATCCTATTCCAAGGTAGATTATATGCTTGATGAGTTTCATGGTTCATGTTTATTTTGAAAAAGAGATTTAAAGAATGGATACTACCAAATACAAATATAAGAAGGAGATTAATGGAAAACAACTTTTAAAATAAAGTATGGTCTTTATGTTTGGTTGGTGATGCCGTTTTGATTATCTCATGCACTGATTACGTTTATGAGATAAATTAATTATGTACTAAGAGCTTTTGTTGGAAAGTTTCTTGTTGTCTTACTTTGATGATATATTGCTATATAGAAAAGTGTTAGATGCACATGTTTAACCTTTGAACTCAATTTTTATTACTTTGTGAGAAAAGCAACTTTATGCTAACTTGAAGAACTTCACGTTTTTCATGGATTCGGTAGTTTATCTTGGTTTTGTTGTCGGATCAAAAGGAATTTTGATGGATCAAGAGAAAATCAAGGCAATTCAGGAGTGGTCACGACCAAAAAATGCAAGTGTGGTTAGGAGTTTCCATGGATTGACAAGTTTATTCAAAAGGTTTATTTGATATTTTGGTACTACTGCATCATCTTTAAACAATCTTGCTGAAAGGCATGTTAAATTTAAAGTATACAAAGAGGCTTTTAACTTTCTAAAACACAAACTTACTAGCGCACCATTGCTTTTGTTACTATTTTTTGGTGAAGTATTTGATATTGAATGTGATTAGTCTGGAAATTGTATTGGAGGTGTTTTGATGCATGATTCCAAGCGAATTGCATACTTGAGTGATAGCTTAATGTGCCTCATTTAACTTATCCAACATATGACAAGGAGTTGTATGTCTTATTGAGGACTTTACAAACATGTCAACATAAATTGTGGCGAAAAGAATTCATCATCCATTATGACTATGAAATTTGAAGCATTTGAAGTCACAAAGCAAACTATACAAAAGGCATGAAAAGTGAATGAAGTTCATTGAAACCTCTCCATATGTGATAACTACAAGAAATGTCAGGAAAATATTGTTGTCAATGCATTATCTCGAAGCTACATATTTTTAACTTCCTAACAATCTAAACTGATTGGATTTTAATTAATTAAATAATTATATGAAGTAGATTTGAATTTTGGTGAAATTTAGAAATTGTGCAAAAAAATTTCATATTTAGATTATTATAGACACAATGGTTATTTGTTTTTAAAAAATAATCTTTGTGTTTCTAAATGTTTATTGAGAAAACTATTTCTTAGAGAAACCAATGTAGGAGGATTAATGACACTTTGGAGGGAGCAAAACTTTAAATGTTTTATGCTAGTATTTCTATTGGCCAAAAAAAAGACATGAATGCAAGTAATTTGTGATCTATGTATCAAGTTTAGGAAAGCCAAATAAAAAATCAAACTAAATGGAAAGGTACCTACTCAACCTTTGANTAAAGTTTTACTTATGCATATTGTATACATGTTGACACAGAATGGAGGGGGTTTTGATTTAGGAAGTGGGAGAATTGGGTGAGGTTAAATGGAAAAATGATAATCCGATAATTCCAGAATCGGGGATGGAATTTGGATGCCAATGACTCAACGATGCAATTTATTTTAGGGCTGAAATTTTAAGTGAAACTCTGGAAAGAATATAGGTGATAGTCCTCCAAAAACGAAGGAAATCACGTGGATGGATCGGTCGGAATGTAATGGAACAGTAACGGTGGTCGGGAGGTGGTCGGAAATGCTGGACAGTGGAGGAGATGAAATTGCAAACGAAATCAATGATGGAAGAAGGAGCTTATGGACTTCAAGCTCACCCTATGACCTTGAGGAAAGCTGGAAACTTTGAAGCAAGAATAATTCTCCAGCTCGGAGGGAGAAAACTTGAAGATAACCAACGGTGGCCGGAGAACTTTAGGCTGCCGGCTGAAAGTGGAAAATGCCCGAGAAGGGAGAGCTAAAAAGCTTCTTTGATTCAAATTCCAAATTGCCCTTACAATCACGCCATGGGGGAGGTTTTATCTGCTGAGAAGAGTGGGAAAAAGGGAGGGAAAATTGAGGGCCAAAGGCATGCAACTTGCATGCTGGAAATTGAAATAAAAAAGGGAAAATTGGACCAATAAGATTGCAAGAATGTGAAAGACACGTGATCTTGAATCTCCTCAGCCGATTTCCCTTCTTCCTTTGCCCAAAATACCCTTCTCTTAGTTGAAAATACATCATGCAAAACCCCATGCAAGCATGCAAAAATAAACAAAATAAAACCTAGCTGAGAAACCCTCTAGGGTTCTCCAAATGTCCACGTAAAAATTCACATAAAAATTATCCTAAAGATGCAATGAAATTCATTCATCCCATGCAAATGTTGGTGAGTTGAGTCGTGGAACCCTTGATCACTTTTTCATGGGATTTCAACTCGCCATGCAACGTGAGCTTCAATCGGTTTCATGGGCGGGCTTGATTCCGGGAGGCTCGGTTCTTGGTTGTAAGTCCACCTTTTCTCCATGTCAATTAATCACGTGTTTTGGCCTTGTTTGATCCACTAAAGTTGGCTTAGAAATGTATAGTTCATCACTTAACTTTCCTGAAAAATTAGCAAATATGTTAGAAATTTCCCGAGCTCGGGCTCGGGTGATTGCTCCATTCGGTATGCCAATCCTTGGCATGTCACATGTTCATGGATATCATATACTACTTACTAAGCCTTATGATCATAGATGAGTTTTATGACGTAGGTAAGTTGACATGCCACATATTGGCATCCCGAGCGGAAAACTCATCTGAGCCCGAGCTCGGGAATTTTCTAATTTGTATGTTAATTTTGCAAGAAAATTACTTAAAGATTTCTACATTTTTACGCCAACTTTGAAAGATTAAGAAAGGCAAAAATATGTTATAACTTGGCTGGAAAAAGAGGCAGAACTTCAATCAAAACCCAATGAGTCTAGACTCGAACCCGCATTTGATTCAGGTTGAAGATCCCGAGAGGGTTTCCCGGCTTAGATGGACCCCGGATGCTTTTTGGCTCTTTTAGTGATCTTGGTGGCCTTAAATAAAATCAACTCCTTTTGAAGAAAGATAGCTAACTCCTCAAGCTTTCAAAAAAAAGGTAGAATGTTAAAATTTGATGTTGTTTGCCTAGGCAACTATAGCCAACACAGAGAGGGCAGCACAACCTACCCGGGAAACAATCTTATTAGGTTTTTTGTTTTTACGCTTTTGTTGGATGGATTTGCATGAGAAATTCTAGGATTACTTAATTATTATTTTGTTGGGCATTTTGGACATTTCCTAGGAGCTTAATGAGCTGGAGGAGGAGTGCCCCATGAAGGCTCCTCATTGGTCCATCTTTCATGCCATGGATTGTGCTTCTTGGAGATGTTTTTGTGTCGTCCGATGAAGAACGTGATGTTGCTTAGTTTTCCTATTTAATCTTATCTATGCTGAATGTAATTCTCAGATTTGAATTTTAGAAGATTTTTCTCTTTTCAAATTGGAATCTCCCCCTTTGGCATTTTCTCTTCAAAGACTCGGTCTCTGGAATCCCAAATCCGGCCACCGAGAGACAACTGGAGTTGATTTTATTTCCAAGCTAAGACAATCTATCCTTACCCCATTTCTCCAGCAATCTTCATGGCCTAAGGGTGAGAGTGTGGATCATCAGCTCAAGCATATATTTTAAGGTATTCTTCATGGTCTAAGGAGTCACCTTTTACTGCAAATTCCTGTATCCGACCATTCTGCATCCGTCTTCCGTCTCGCCTCAACAACTCCCAAACCATTCGTGATAATTTTGCCAAATTTTTAGGTATTTTTCTACCTATATCTGTTTAAAACACCTCCAAATTTTAGCGCCAAACTCATTCCCGTTCACAAGTTACAATCATTTTAAATTTGTCCTCGTTTTCCCAGATCTTCTGCAAAAACCCTAAATTATCCCTTTAACCGTTTTCACCATTGTCAGAAAATATTTAAATCCGTACTTGAGAATCCCTTAATTTTTGGTGATCATGTTCTACCTTCATTCTTTAAGATTTACTCCAAATTTCGTTCAAAATCTCACTCCCGTTTTTGAGATCCAAGCGTCCTAATTTCATCCCAAATCTGATTTTTTGGGTAATCCATAAAAATCTTCCGATCGAAAAATATTTTCATTATTTCCATCTCTATTTTGTGTAATTTTGTATCAGAGCCAAACAGTCCTTCCCACCTTTCCTTTCCTCTGAATTTATGTGTTTTGAAATATTTCTTCAATGGTTGCACCACATTCGAGATCTAAATGAAGAGCAAAAAGCCATTACTCGGATGACTACTTCAGTCACCATGAGCAACAAAATCGAGAAGATGAGTTGAGACACATCAAGGTAACCATTCCAACCTTTAATGGTTCTTGTGATGGAAATTATTTTGATTGGGTTGAAAAAGTAGATGAAATATTTGAATGTTACAATTATTCAGAGAATTTAAAAATGCAATTGGTGTCCTTGGAATTAACCGGCTATGCTAGCCTTTGGTGGGATGTTTTAAAGGCCCGAAGGAGGCGTGATGGTGAGGAAATTTTCCGCCAACTACAAATATTGAAGCAAGAATTTCTATCGGTAGAGGAATATTTAACCAAGTTTGACACCCTTAGGATTCGTTGTGACCTTCATGAATCCGAGGAGCAAATCATTGGAAGGTTCTTGAGAGGTTTGAACGAGGAGATTAAAAACATGGTGGAGCTACAACCAATGGATAATTTTGATGTCGTGGTTCAAGTTGCCCTTAAATTAGAGAGACTAATGAAAAGAAAAGGAAGAGTTTTGTTTAGCAAATTTGCTTCTGAAAACCCGCCTCCATACAAATCATTGTGGAAGGAAGAAACTTTATTTGCTCAAGAAGTAGAAGAAATTGATGATGTTCAACAACCCGAGGAGGAAACTTTCATTGCTCATGAAGAGGTTGAAGAATTTATTGAAGATCAAGAACCCAACGAGGAAATTTTCCAAGCTCATGAAGTAATGGAAGAAATTTATGAAGATAAAGGACCCGAAGAGGGTTCTTTCCTTGCTAAAAAAGGACCCTTATTTATGGTGAGCCAAACAATAATGTCTCCCCAAGTTCGAGGTTAAGACTTTCAAAAAGAAGACATATCCTATGGTAGGTGCTTCATTCAAAAAAACGAGGATAACAAAGCAATAAGGAAAGTGAACTTAGAGTTTCACCTTGGTGATTATAAGGACAACTTCATATGTGTTGTTGCTCCTGATGCTCTTTCAAGGAGATTTGTTTCCCTATCTAAACTATTTATTAACTTCTTTGGTTTTGAGTGGATAAAAGAATCTTATATGGTTCAAAAGGACTTCAGCCTTTGTTTTGATTTGAACCTAAAGAAGGTGGATTGTGACCTTCATATCAAGGAGGAGTACTCAATCAAGGGTGCAAAATTTTACAATTCTAGTGAAGGAGTCCGTGGGTTACTCATCAAAGGAGCCATTGATGATTGTATGGAAAGCTCACTTTGGTGAGATAAAAATCTTGGAAGTTTTCAAAGGACATTCATATTGGACACACTTGTTTCGTGATGTGCATAAATGTTTTGTGTATAAGCTACACGAACAAAACACATGCACGCTCGAGCTACCCGACAATTATGGAATTTCAATCGCATTTAATGGCCAACATTTTTTTCTCTTTACTAGATTTTACAAAGAGGACCAAGGAGAAGAGGAGTCTCAAGTGGATTTGCGGTCAAATCCTTAAAAACCTGGGGAGGATGACATGCCACGGATTGACATCCCAAGCAGAATACTCATATGAGCCTGAGTTATTGAATTTTCTAATTTGTGTGTTAATTTTGCAAGAAAAATACTTAAAGATTTCCACATTTTTAAGCCAACTTTGGAAGATCAAGAAAGACAAAAATATGTTATATCTTGGCTTGGAGAAGAGGTGGAACTTCAACCAAAACCCGACGAGTCTAGACCCGAACACGCATTTCATCCCGGTTGAAGATGCTCGTTGCATGAGAACCCGAGAGGGTTTCAAGGCTCAGATAGACCCCCCAAAGCTTTTTAGCTCCTTTGATGACATTGACAGCCTTTTATCAAAACAACTCTATCTGTGGAAAGATAGGTAACTTTTCAAGCTTTCCAACGAAAGGTAGAACGTTAAAATTGGATGTCGTTTGCCTAGTCAACTACAGCCAATACAAAGAGGGCAGCACAACCTACCCGGGAAACAATCTTATTAGGTTTTTTTTTTTTTTCACGCGTTTGTTGCATGGATTTGCATGAGAAATTCTAGGGTTATTCAATTATTGTTTGAGAGGGCATTTTGGACATTTCCTATGAGCTTAATGAGCTGGAGGAGGAGTGCCCCATGAAGGCTCCCCATTGGTCCATCTTTGATGCCATGAATTGTGCTTCTTGGAAATGTTCTGGGCTGTCCGATGAAGAACGTGATGTTGCTTAGTTTTCCTATTTAATCTTACCTATGCTGAATATAATTCTCAGATTTGAATTTTAGAAAATTTTTTCTCTTTTCAAATTGGAATCTCCCCCTTTGGCATTTTCTCTCCAAAGACTCGGTCTCCGAAATCCTAAATCCTCCCACCGAGAGACAACCAGAGTTGATTGTCTTTCCGAGCTAAGACAATCTATCCTTACCACATTCCTCCAGCCATCTTCATGCTCTAAGGGTAAGAGTGTGGATCATCAGCTCAAGCATCCATTTTCAGGTATTCTTCATGGTCTAAGGAGTCACCTTTTACTGCGAATTCCCGTATCCGACCATTCTGCACCCGTCTTCCGTCTCACCTCCATAACTCCCAAACCATCTGTCAGAATTTTGCCAAATTTTGAGGTATTCTTTTACCTCTATCTTTTTAGAAAACTTCCAAATTTCACCTCCAAACTCATTCTCTTTAACAAGTTACAATAATTTCAAATTCATCCTCGTTTTCCCGGATCTGCTGGACACAAAAGACCCAAAACTCAAAAACTAATTTGAAACTCTAAAGTCGAACCCCAAAACCTGATACTCGAACCTTCAAACTAAAAACCCGAACCTTAAAAAATAAACCAAAAAATCGAAACACAAAACTAAAAAGCCAAAAGCCAAAACCCGAAACCAAAAACAAAAAAATGAAACAATAAATAAGACCCGAAACTCGAAACCAAATACCTTAACAACAAAACTTTGAGAGAAATTTTTTTAAGTTTTCACCGCTTCGTGAGAGAGAAATTTGAGAGAAATTCAAGAGAAACATTGTAGAGTTTGTTTGTTATTCTGTAATTTTCCTACTTTTTGTGCCATGTCATTTGATAACATCGGCACATCAAAAGCCATATTTTCTATTCCATTACGCATACATTTTTCACATCATTTGGCATCAGAGTCTTAATTCTTTTGACAAAATTTTGTTGTTGCACTTGAAAATATTCAGCAAAGGTAAGCAATTATTCCCGCTCTCAAATTATAGAAAGAAGTTATGAACGTTCTCCATCTACTCATGAGAACAATATGTCTACACAATGTAAGTTTATGGGTTTACAATCAAAACAATGTCCACGTGAGAAAACATCAATATTTGAGGAACCCGAGGTTGATAGTTTCGATGAAATACTAGATGAGTTCAAAGCTTCCCTTAATGAGTTGAGGTCGACCGCTTCTAAGCATGCTAGTCAAACTAAGGAGGTAGTGGCTGACCTTGATTTCAAGGAGATGCTAAATTCAATTGAGTTTAATGACGATTTACCTATTTGGAGAAATTTATAGAACCTTTAAATGAAGAAGCAAGTGAGGAGAACTCGTTGACAATAAATATTTAAAAAGATATATGCATCAAAGATATCTTTCTTCATGATGAAAACTCGTATGAGTTTAACCAGTTTATGAACAAAGATACTAATGCTCTTATTCTAGTCTCCAAAAATAAACCCTTAGATCTTGATGTTCATATCTTGGTAACAATCAATGAAAGGTAATAACCGAGTGATATGAGCGAATTATTTACCTTTATGATATTTGTTTAACTGACATTGCATTTTATCATGGTATTGATTTTAAATTTAAGAAATAAAAATTTATCATTGTGATGAGCATGTGTGTATGGATGTCAAAGATATGTTCTTAAAAGCTTTTAATCATGTGTTTCCCTATTTAGATAACAATGGATTAGTGGGCCAACACAACCTTAGAAGTGAACTCAAAGGCATGTGTAAGGTCATATTTGTATATCCTTACTTTGTTTACATTGAAAATAAAGGATGGATCCCAAGGTTGATTGAATTTGTCTTTACTATTTATATCGATAGAAAATTTAGTGCTTAAAAATTTTATTCGTGGTTTAATGGAATGCAACCTTTTATTATATTCGAGGATGAAAGGAAAACAAGGTTTTGGGTTTCTATGGAAATTGTTGAGGAAAAGACTTTGAGGAATATAAGTCCACCGAAACAAGGGTAAGAGAACTTTCTTCAGTTTTTGTGATACATTGTGATGAAATGCTTGCTATGGTCTTTCAAATTTTGAAAATTGGAGGTTATTCGTGTATAATTAGCAACGATTACCTACCTATTGTTTGAATTGCTCTGATACTGTCCCAAGCTCTTATAAAAGAATCCAAGGATGTGGCTCTCTTCTGGCCATATCCTTTATTTGGCAAAACACTTGATGCTTCGGGAAAGATGGGAACATAAAGAAAGAAAAAGTAACTTACATTAAGGTTTTTTACTTGAGTAGTCTTATGGTTAGTGATCCTTATTACATTGACAAAGTTTGGCACCAATCAAAGAGTATTAGTGATCTTTATGTGAAACTTTGAATTTGAGGTCGAATCCACTTCAATCTTTAGAGAATGATGTGCCACAAGGTCCATGGAAGAACAATCTATCAAGGCCGATTTCCAAACTTTGTTTAAGTGTAGTTTTTTATAGGATTTCCTAGAAGGACATACCTTTTGTATCTAAGGTCATTCAAGTGTCTCATGGCCGATATGATCAAATTTTCAAGTTAAAACATAAATGGAGAACCAAGTGGAAGATGAAAGTCTTGATTCAACAAAGTTGGCCCAATGTTGAGGGATTTTTGAAACAGATGAAGGCAAAGTTATTTCAAAGAACTGAGAGCCTATTTGACATGCCACGGATTGGCATGCCAAGTGGAGCAATCACCCGAGCCCGAGCTTGGGATTTTTCTAATATGTTTGTCAATGTTGCAGGAAAATTAATTGAAAAATTATACATTTCTATGCCAACTATGGAGGATCAAACAAGGCCAAAACACGTGATAACTTGGAGAGGTGAAGAGATGAATTTGCAACCTAAAACTGAGACTGCCGAACTCGAGCCCGCACCCGAATTTGATTGAAGTTTACTTTGCATGGCGAGTTAGAGTCACATGAAATCGTGCACAATCATCCCACGACTCAATTCATCAACCTTACTAATTTGAAGGAATTTTATTGCATTTTTAGGATAATTTTTACGTGTATTTCCAGTGAATATTTAGAGAACCCGAGAGGGTTTTCGCAGCTAGGCTTTTCACTTGGATTTTTGCATGTCGTGCATGGGGTTTTGCATGAGGGTTTAATTGGCTGGAAGAAAGGTATTTAGGGCCAAGAAAGAAAGGAAAATTGGCTGAAGGGATTCAAGAAAACGTGGCTTGCACGTTCTTGAATTCTCATTGGTCAAAATTTTCCCTCCTTTTATTCATTTTACAGCATGCTTTTTGCAAGACCTTGACCATTAGTTTTCCCTCCCTTTTTCCTCTCTTCGTAGCTGATAAAACATCCCCCATTGCATGATTGTAATGCTCAATTTGAAATTTGAATTAAAGTAGCGTTTTAGCTCTCCCTTCTCGGGCATTTTCTACTTTCAGCCGGCAGCCAAAAGTTTTCTGGCCAACGTAGATTCTCTGCAAGATTTCTCCCTCCGAGCTGGAGATTTCTTCTTGCTTCAAAGTCTCCAGCCTTCTTCAAGGACGTAGGGTGAGCTTGAAGGTCATAAGATCTTCATTCCGTTTGTTATTTCTGTTTGATAAATCCACTTCTTTCTGCCGGACCTCACTTTCGGACACCGCCAAGCCCGGTTACTATTCCATTCAATTTTGACCGATATGTCCGAGTAATCGCCTTCAAATTTTTAGGTGTATTACTTCACCCTTTTCTGCAACTCCACTCAAAATGTCAGCCATAAACTCGATCTCTTCGTTGAGTTATCCACTCCCAAAATCTGGTCTTGATTCTTGAGTACGAGATACTCTTCTCTCACAAACCCTAACCGACTATCCTCCCTATTTCTAATCCTAAACCCCCTCCATTCCGTGTCACATATTTTAGAGAACTTAAACAAAAATGTAATGAAGCATCAGGGGAGACTATGAAGATTCAGCTATCTTCCATGCTGAAGAATTTGATTTGAGGACAAATCCTCAAGTGGTAGGGGAGTATATTCTGCCTCAGATTCAGCATAACCTAAACTATGCACAAAATTTCCTTCAACAGTATAAGTTTCTATTTTATTGGTTTTGATGGATTGCATACTTGGAAAGTTAGTAAATATGGAAACTTACTATCTAAGTGATGAATCAATATATTTCTAATGAAGAATGAGTAGAAGGTCAAGCCTTATAAAATCCTCTTTCAAGTTGACTTCTTAAAAGTTAACAAAATGCGGCGCAACACTTTATTTGGACAAGAATTATACATTACACGTTTTGAAATAGAAATTCTTAGCTGAAGATCACCAAGAATATTTACTATTAGTTTTAGTTAATTTAGTTTCTTTTTTCAATTAAGGAAAGTTTCCTTTCCTCAAATTAGAAAAGTCTTCCAATTAAGAAAGTTTGCTTTTCTCAATTTAGGAAAGTTTTCCAATTAGGAAAGTTTCCTTTTCTAAAATTTGGACAGTTTTCTAATTAGAAAAGTTTTATCTTCTCTATCCAGAAACTTTCAAATTAGCAAAGTTTCCTAATTCAGTTTGTTTCCTAATTAGTTTTTTAAGCATTTCTTTAGCCTATTTAAAGGCATGAATCTTATAGTATTATTTAGATTTGATTATTCAATGTTATTTTCCATGGTAAAAATTTTGATAATCGACTCTTTTTTTTCAAATATCCTTCGATTCCTTGTTAGAATTGAAGATGCAATGCTTCATTATTTGAGAGAAGATTAAAGTTTTTTCTACTTTTCTTTTATGTTCTTTTTTAGTGTAATTTATGATAAGGAAGTAAAATTTTTTCTCAGTTTTAACGACACATATTTTCTATTTGGCTGCGTGTACGTTTTCACATTAGAACATGTTTTGTTTAGTGATTGAAACATTTGTTTGGCATCTGAACTTACTGATGGGCTTGAATTTAGTCCTTTGGCGGCATTTAAGTAGGTTAAAAAAGTTTGCAAAATTTTTTACATCGTATGAAAATGCTTTATGTTTTTCATGAAGTATTTGTGGCAACTTAACCTACTGAGGTGGTTAAATGAAGTTGTTAGGTGACATTTGAGCATGTTTAGACAACACATAAAAAATTTGTACAACCTGGCCCCTAAGCTGGCCCTCAACCTATTACATAAAAAGGATATTATTTATTAGGTGAAATGTGAGGCTGTTTGGAGGATTAGTAAACAAACTATAAGTAGCAAAATGATCATTATATGTTTGAAAACCTCTACATAATGTGCTAATGAAGGCTGATATAGCCTATAAATTACATGCATCACGCTTTTACTTATGACTATCTAAAATAGGTTAGCAAAAAGTATGTTGTAAAGTAGTGCTCAGATAAAAGTATTGTGAATGCTCCCAAAAATTTTCCTTCCATTGTGTGCTTGCAGGGTGCATGTTCACACGTGATTGCAGGTTGTAGGTTGCAAAGATGGCGTGCTTGCAGGTTGCATGTCGAAATCTGATTGTAGGAGGGGGAGGTGATAACAAGGATCAAAGCCTTTCACTTAATGGCTGCAAATATGGTGGGCTTGCAGTGATTTTGTTGAAATATAACTAGATGAGATAAAGGTGATAAGAAGTTGAAGGCTTAACACTTGGTGGCTGCAAAAAACGTGATATGAAAGGGGATTGGCAAAAAAAAGGAAATGGATTTTGCAAGCTTTTCTCTAACTGGAAAAAGGTGAGGTCAAATGAGAGACACCATCCAAAAGACTAAAACAAGTGGGTTGCTAGAAACTCCAAAAGAAGCTCACTACCTCATGGTATTGTCTTCAAAAATGGCTAGACAAAAATGTATGAATGGTTTATCAAGGGAGGTTAGGTTTTTCCTCCAACGAGCTCAACAATACAAGTGCTTTGTTGGGCCGATTATCTTGTTTCCAAGTTATCAAATTATATGGCATTTTTCATCCTATGAGGAGCTTCTTTCTTTTCAATATTCTCCAAGTGTTTACCTGCAAAATAAGCAAACAAGTTGGTTAATTTGCAAGCTTGGCTCTTTGTTCTGATTCTCCTCGAGATTCCTTTGATAAGTACTACAATTTAAGCTAAACGTGGCACATCATCCTCTTTGGGTATTTAGGATCTGTCCTTAAATTCAATGAGGGTTCCTTCTTCATGAACATAGGGGGGACAAATCTTGCACATTAAAAGTTCCCAAAACTTCATACTCTCCGGATAACTCTAATTTATAAGCATTATTGTCAAGCATTTCCAGCATTTTGAAGGGTCAATCGGATCTAGGTAGTAATTTTGATTTCTTGAGGTTAGAAAACCTCTCCTTTCTCAAATGTAGACACACAAGATCTCACATATTAATTACTCTCTCTTTTATGCCTCAATTATAGCTTGTTTGTCATATGATCCTTTCTC
Organism: Begonia fuchsioides; assembly: GCA_003255005.1. Classification (NCBI taxonomy): domain Eukaryota; kingdom Viridiplantae; phylum Streptophyta; class Magnoliopsida; order Cucurbitales; family Begoniaceae; genus Begonia; species Begonia fuchsioides. The sequence goes on from QAOC01045217.1 coordinate 42,408, forward strand.
TCCAAGGTTTTTCTCACTTTCTCGTGTGTGGATTTCACTAATTCATCTTTCTAAGCAACATTAGGATAAAAAAACTCCTTGATGGGAAGAGAGAGGAGGTCCATTGGGGTGTGATGGTTGAAATCTAATCCTACTTTAAATGGAGTCTTTTGGATGGAATTGTTCAAACTCCTATTAAATGAAAATTATACAATCCACCTCTCTAACACTTGATGCACATCTTTTAGGAGATTTGGCCAATAAAATATTCCTTCAAAGCTTCAAGATTTTTCTTCTCCGCAAGGGTCCAGCAAGCCCGTCACTACATACTTCTCTATTCAACGACTCCTTTAAGCTAATGCTAAGTGTGCAAAGCTTACATCAAAACCCTTTGGTCACATAATAACATTTCACAACCCCTTTTACATTAATAATAAATTTAACCAAAATCTACATCTCCTTCATAAACTCCTTTTATCCAATTGAAACCAAAAAATTTATTGCTAAATTCTATAAGCAACACATACCTTCTCGAGAGTGCATCGACTACTACATTTTTCTTTGCCTTCTTGTACTCGATTATATAAGGAAATATCTCCAAAAATTCTACCTATTTAGCATGTCTTCAATTGAGTTTGTGCTGGCTCTTAATGTGCTTATGAGCAAAGTGATTGGGATGGATTACAACTTTTTTTCATGAGGAAATAATGCTGCCACACCTCTAAAGCTCATATTACCACATAAAATTATTTATCATGAGTTGAATAATTTAAAACTATCCCCTTGAGTATTTCACTAAGATAGGCGAATAGTTTTCCCTCTTGCATCAGAAGAGCTCTAATACTTAGTCTGGATGCATTGCAGTCAATCTCAAAAATGTTATTGAAGTCTCAAAGCATTAAAATTTGTGCATTGCTAAAATTCTCTTTTATCAATTTTCTATTCCTTGTTTGGATGACATGTTAGATGAACTAAATGGTGCATGTTTTTTTTTTCAAAAACAGATTTGAAAGTTTGATAATATTCTTAAAAATAGATTTGAAAATAGACTGTACGAGTAGTTAGTTATGTGATTTTGCTTGACAAACACTTATAGTATGTTCATGTGGTTGATGAATCAAGTTGTAAGCCCATTCTTTGGAAGATTTGTTGTTGTTTACTTTCATAATATATTGATTTATAGTAAATGCATTAAAGATCATATTTTACAGTTCAAAGAAGTATTTTTGGTACTTAGTAAATGCATTAAAGTTTTGGCAGTGATCTTAAACAAGTCAACTTTTTGCACTGATCATGTGTGTTTTTGGGTTTTGTTGTTAGTAAGCAATGAGTACAGGTTGACGAAGAGAAGGTTTACAAAATATAAGATTGGCCAACACCGACCAACACCAATCAAGTTAGTAGCTTTCATGGACTAGCTAGCTTATTTTGTCGTTTCGTTAAATATTTCAACACCATTGCTGCCCCACTCACCGAGGTGATAAAAAAACAATTATTTTAAGTGGACATGTAACACTCTTCGTCACTCGAAATATGTTCTCATTTTTTTCACTTGTAGTGGAAAACATTTTGTCATATAATTGTTTAAGGCAAACATGAAAACTACATTTACTTAAAACACAATTACATCATGTTAGGTTCAGTAAATTGTTTACAAGACATATATACGAAGTTGAAAATTTCTTTTTCAAACCAATATTTACAATTCTTTAAAAACCTTTCCCACGGGTCAAATCCACTCAACTACCAACATGAACAAAGAAATCCCTCTTGTGTGCACGCCTTCCTCTCATTCATCATAAAACTTATCTAGACCATAAGCTCAGTATGTAGTATATGATATTCATGAATACATACATAATATGCATAAGTAAAACTTTTCTCTTGTTTTGATCTAGGTCTTTCCTTTCTATAATTTATATACTTTCTTATCATGGGACCTTCTGGCAACGAACAAGAAACTACAAACTTAAGTCCACCTAAGGAGACATCCATTTCGATTCCAAGGGTTGAGAGGAAACAAACTTGACTCCACTTAGCGGGATATGCAACACAAACCCCTTTCCAATGACATTTACATAAATTTCTTTTTCTTTTTTTTTTATTTTTCTCTTTTCTTGGCTATTTGAGCTCAACCCACAGAAACAATTATCATATTTTGTTTAATACATAAACCTCATGTATGTAAATAGTTGGTAACTTGTTAGAAAATAGGATGCATGAGATGCTCATGAACATGCTTGGTATGAATGCATCAAGCAGTTAAATAATGTTAATAACATTAAAACGACAATTCATCTTGATAAATGAAGTATAAAACAACATATGAAAAAAAATCATATTTTTATATGATGTAGACTCAATTAAGGACAAAACATATACAATACTACTTACCTTGTTTATCCTTATCAGGTTTTCATGTATTAGGTAAAATTGTGGATCACCTTTACCTCAATTACCTAAGATCATTTACAAATGTTTGAAATCAATAACATATTTTTGGGTAACTTTTAAGCATCATAACTTGTTCCATTCATTGTGAAATGGTATGATTCAAAAGACCATATGTCGTTCAAGGTGTATATTTTAACGTTCTAAAATAATTAGATCATTGGATTAGTCTAGTCTCTGTTTTAAACATGAAATCTAAGATTGCATAAATTAGACAGTTTTGTGGCAACTTTGATGAACTATGTCCAACCACTCCCAATTCTAAATTTATTTTATACATAGACACATATATGATATTCCAATATGACTAGTTGATCAATATACAGAAACATGGGGAAACACTTCCAATTTTTGTGTACCACTCACAACCATCCTATAATTGATTATTTCATAAATCAAATTTATCCCGACTAATCATGTGAATAACCATACTCAATCTAAACCACATAACATAAAGTCATACCTCTTAATTCCTTGCTGAAAAGATTCCTCTTAATTAGAGGAACACTTCTCCTTAAAGGATTGGAAGTCAATTTAAACACTTTCCACCTCAATCTCAAAATTTTCTCTAAAAAATTATTTCTCTCAAGTTCTCTCTTCTTTTCACCCACTCTCTCTTCAGCATGAAAATGGCTTATGATCAGCCATTCTTCAATATTTCTAGATAGTTTATGGGGTGAAAGTACCCTTTTGGCCAAAGTAATCAATTTAGTTTTACCATTANTTACATTCACTTGATCCACTTTTTGTTGAATGATTTTTGGGCCTAGTATCTTGGCTTGTCCCACCTCATCCTTGGACAAGTTTATCACTAAGAAATTTCTCAGTCATCTTTCTACAAACAATCTACCCATGATTATGATGGGGTTTGGCATGCTTATTGAAGTACACAAGTAATTAACTTATACTAATATTTAAATGTGAATATCTGAATTATACTTCATGTTCCACTTGTAAAAGTATGTAGAATTAAGGTTGTAAAATTATACACCTCACTTATATTCGGTAGGTAGTGAAGGTGGGAGATTCAACATGGGAAACTTGTACACATCGCCTCTTTTTTGTTGGTAGAGTAAGAGGTAATGACTTGAACACCTCACACTTTCAATAGGTGTTTAGTAGTATAAAAGAAGGTGCCTTGTACATTTGTGGCAATTTTAATTGAATTGAAGTAATCCTTTCTCAGAGATCTCCCTTGCCCCATCCCATTAACAAGAGTTGTTGTTCGGTCTTTCATCGTTAAGTCCAGCAACGTCATCTTCCAACTTATCAAGTAAAATCCCTCTGTTTGTGGTGTCCTCACCAACCAAGGTTCTTTGTTGCATCATTATTTTGGGTCTTTAGATTTTATAAACTATGGTTCAAACACATAACGAATTTGGGTTAACATTTTGTAATTATCATTTCTATATTTCTATTTAATATCTGGTCACTGATTAATTCAATTTCAAGAATAATCATATCAGATGGGACTTGGTAAATGTGCAAGGATTTTCTAGCTATCAACAAGATAAAGATAAAGTATCGGCTATATGGATGATCTAATGATATATGGAATATCTAATGCATCGAGTACGTTTATGGACCAAAAAGAGTTTCGATGGATCAAGAGAAATTCAAGACAATTCCTGAGGGGCCAAGACTTAAGATTGTAATTAAGGTTAAGAGTTTCCTTGGATTTACTAATTTCTTTGGAAGATTTATTAGAGATTTTAGTACTATTACGGCACGTTTGAACGATCTTGTTCAAAAGCATGCTGAATTTAAATGGACCAACGTACATGAAGAGGCTATTAACCTTCATTAAGAGAAACTTAGTTTAGTAAAAGCTAAATGAAGTTGCTTTGAATTGTACAACATATGACAAGACATGCATGTTGGCTTTAAAGTTTTTAAATTAACTAATTATTTTTTATAATAATTATCGTTCATGTGAATGTATGAAAGTTAAATTAAATTATGTTGTATTGTATCTCATAAACTTAATTTCTCATGTAAAATACCTTTGTCAAAGGGTACCATTAATGTCTAACAAGTTGGTCGAGTGCTTCAGAATTTTTTAAGTTCTCTCAGGATATGTCGACCGCTATTCACATGTGTCGACTGCAAAAATTCCAGAGAAGAGATGTATGTCGACCGTTCAAGATGTATGTTGACCGCCGAGGTTCAAGAAACGAAACCTATGTCAACCGATAAACACTTATGTCGACCGGCTATGTTCCAGAGACAAAATTTATGTCCACCACACAAGACCTATGTCGACCGATGCAAAGTTCTAGAGATGTAACCTATGTCGACTAATAAAGACCTATGTCGACCGCTTACAACTTGTGTCGACCGCCAGAGTTTCTAGAGACTAAATCTATGTCGACCGATATACACTTAGGTCGACCGCAGAAGCTCCAGAGTGAAAATCTATGTCGACCGCTCGATTGTTAGGTCGACCGCTCAGGAACAACTACAAGAGACAAAGCTCCAACGACTATTTTCTAATGAGTGTAAACGGCTATATTGTGGTCGACCGCTCCCGTACATATGTCGACCACCCGAGCCTGAGTAGCCACAAAATTATAAATGGATGAAGAAAAGCTATTTGAGGTGACGATTTTTTGAGAGAGAAAGACAGGCCGAAACTCTGCCAAAATCATTCTTGATTTATTTGTTACTCTCCTATCTCTTGTATTTACTTTAGATCATTCATTTGGTGACTGAGAGAGTTAGTTAGAAACCACAAATACTTGTATCAATACTCTTGAGCGAATTTGTAAAGGGGGGACGCCTTTGAAAAAGAATAGTAAAAAATGGGTGACGCCTCTAAGAAAGTAGAGTCAAGTTGTAAAGGTTAGATTGACACCTGAAAGTTCAATCAAATGAAAGATCTTCAAGGAGCTACCTTGAAGTGCGGACGTGGGCAGTTGTTGGCCGAACCGCGATAACATATCGGTGTCA